>JAAXYV010000718.1:0-11231 GCA_036851875.1 Novacerus sp. FZ-2019
GAATTTTTTATTTCCTATGAATGAATTGCTTATATAAATTGTTAATCTTGTGAGTCTTGGTAATGAAATGAATAAGCTTTGAACAAAATCGTTCCATTTATGTTATTTTGCTATTTAAATATTTTGGGCTTTTTAAAATATCCGCAGCGAATATGCGGATGCAAAGTGCGGAGAGCGGATATCCGTAGCCGCATGAATTCTCCCTATTTGGGCTACGGATCTCCCTATGAGCAAAACTATTAATTGTCACCTAGATCTGTAATATTGGCTCCACAGAGGTGAATTGTGATGCTGAGTGCGAATATTACAACTAAAACCTGCTGAGATAACCTCCAGGGGGGGGGGCTACAATCTAAAAAATTTTGGCGGCTAACTTTATATTCTTATCTGGCCGGACTTTCAGTGCTATATAGTCTATCATAACGGTTATTCAGGAAATTTTTTTTCAAAACGAACACACAGCGGAGCTAAACTTGGTAAAAAATTTGGGGCTTTATCTACCCCAGGGGGTGGGGGCGCTATCCTTTCAGAATATCAAATGACTTTACCTGATTAAGATTATTAACCCCCACACCAAATAGCAAAATCGGTGACATGGCCCGGTCGACCTGGTCATTCTCAAAGAAGTTGATCGTATGCTAATTGGGTCAATATCGGTCAGCAAACAAAAGTTAGTGCCTTCAGGCCAACTGGGGTATACTGCATGCTCCCGAAAGGGTTAAAGACTTGTACGAAAACTTCTTAATATATGTGGCATCAAATTTGGACCTTTTTTAATAGACTGCGTTCGTGTGAAAATGTTCCACTGCTTTCAACATAATTATTCCTAATGTAAGGGCTCGCATATGGAGCACTGGTGTGAAGACGGTCACAGAAAATAAGGCCAGAATGGAGACGATGGCCAAAGTACAAAGAACAGATCTTTTGAATATGACTAGAGCAATAAAATCGACCCCTACAGCGGCTATGGGTGACTGTCTGTTAGACATTCAGCCCATAGACATTTTCCTGGCATAGGCTGACCTGTAAGAAACAATGGTTGAAGTGGGGTGGGTACGGTAGAAACAAACGCAGTACGCATATCGACATATGTGAGAGGATCAGGAAGCAAATTCCAATCATGGAGTATCCATGTGACTTCGAAACAGAAGTCATACCGGATGGAAAGACCTTCAAAATCGAAATACGGTCAAGGAAAAAATGGGAGGAGGATGGCATGCCCCCTTTACCAGACGGTACCAGAATCTGTTATACTGACGGATCCATGATGGATGAAAGTACGGGTGCAGCATACATGATTGATGAAGCACCCGAAGTAACGGACTGACATGGAGAGATTTTTCCGCTTGGAAAATGCATAACAGTATACCAAGCGGAGATATACGCCATAATCAGAGCCGCCGATGAGTTAAAAAAATACTCCCGAAGGGCAAAATGTATACATCTTTGTGGATTGCTTTAGTGCAATCCAATCGTTGAACAGTAGGAAAGACATGCCTGGCATTATTAGAAAATGTGCAGAAGCACTAAACGATTTAAGTGAGAATCATTAGGTTGAGATACAATGGATTCCAGCCCATGTGGGCCTTGAAGGGAACGAATGGGTAGATGAAATGGCAAAGGAGGCCACAAAGTTCATTGGACCAGCACCAGTAATACCTATCTCAAGAACGATCGTTAAATCGGCCATTGCAGAGTGGATGCGAAAGCAACACTGCAAAGGCTGGGAAAGGAGAAAGGACTGTTGACTGTAGGAATGCAAAAACTTTCATTCCCACACAGTATGAAGGGACAAGTAAATGTATATCAATGGATAAAATATCATTGAATTATCTCACTCAAGTATATAGTGACGGGACATAGTAGGTTGAATGAACACCTCTACACAAAATACGTGTACCTGACTCTCCCATATGTCAGAACTGCGAAAGGGAAGAGGAGACATGGGATCATTTTCTCAGCAGATGTGATAAATACTTCATGATTAGACAAGAAATTCTTGGGGGTTTACCTTATCGAACGAGGAACTTTAAAGAGTTTCCTTAACCGAGTTGCGACAGAACATTCTTATAACGGGTAGGTTGGATGATCATAGAGGAAACGACATATCAAGAAAGTAAAGCGTGTATCGGGAAAATCTGCAATAGGCTTCTGACTTGTGCAGGTGACTTCTGCTGTAATTTTATAGACAGACAGTCACTCCCACATAATGCAATACAATACAATTCCTAATGTAATTTTAAATGCTAGCATAATGTGGCAAAAAAAAACTTTTTGACTTTTCACATCAGCATTGCACAAAATATAAAATTACGAAGAACTACTATTAAAGCAGATTTATACCATGTTTAAATAGAGAAAGTTCAAACCGTGTTAAATATAAATAACCTCTTCACCTGTGACCTAGGTACCCCATCTTCGAACTTAACCTTTTAAATGACCCCATAATGCTATACAATATTTCGTCAAATCGGTGAATCCGTTCTAAAGTTATCGATTTCAGTGACACAGACATCAAATCAATAGCATTAAATTCCCTCAAATATCAAACATTCGAAAAGAATTGAAAGTGAATTAAAAAGAAATCACTTTTTTTTTATTTATTATGTAAGATTTAGGGAACTAATTATTTTTTAGAATTCTGAAGTCACTCTTTTGTCAACATGTTGGAGTCTTGAGGGGTAGTCACATCGAGTTGGAGTTATAGAATTTGTGAGCTGTGGTTTTAGATTTTGGTAAGGTTATTTCTTTAATCAATGATATTTTGAAAAATCTGCTACAAAGGCCGACACTATCAGTAATGTCGGGCTCTAACCATCCTTAGGAACTTTTGCTCGACCATAACAAACTTGTTCCAACTGAAGCAACTAAACTCTTATCTAGTAGTAATGGAAGAGGAATATTTGACTTTTTTCGCCCTCCCCAAAAACAGATGTGTCCCAAAGTAGAGAGTGAACCAAAACTATGATAAATCAATTTCAGTCGGACTAACTCCTAAACTGTAGAAGAGGTGATGTATAATCCAGTGATTTTGACCTATTGTAACATCACTCCTCGTAACCCCAAATTGGAGGGGGGGGGGCAAAACTAAATTTAAAATAAAAGTTCGACCGGACTAGCTCTTAAATAGTGGCACCAAACGGAGTGATGTGTAATTGTGTAATACAGTGAGTTTAACCTATTGTGCCATGTTAAGGTTAGCCCACATGTGCCCAGGTTGGGGAGCCAAACTAGATTCATTCAAATTTGATCGGAATAGCTTTTAAACAGTAGCACAAGAAGCAAAGATTTGTAAATACGTGAGATTGACCTACCTGTCATCTTAACTGACCGTCATATTTGATTGAATTTAGTTTTCTCCAACTTGGGGCCAGGGGTAACCTAAGGATGTCAGAATAGGTCCAAATTCACTGTATTACATATCACTCCGTCTAGGTACGGTTGAGGCGCTGGCCCAATTTGCCCCCCCCCCCCTCCAATTTGATGTCATAATGACTGAACTTAGGTTGTTATAGTAAGTAAAATCACTGTAGGATAATAATACAATAATATTGTATTATCAGTAGTTATCACGTAGTGTATGTATCTTGACCATTTTAACCATTTGTGTTTGAACTTGTAAAGTATTTGCATTTAACATTTGATATTTATATTTCATTAGGCTTTGAATGTATTAGCCGAGCAACATTGCATCCCTGTCGAATTTATTGAGGGCCACTTGGAGAACATATCAGTGTCGATACCATGGTCTTCAATTATGATGGAAAGTTGCGAGATTGAAGTGTCGGGACTGCAACTCACCGTGCAGCCCAAAAAGAGGGTTGACAATGGTGCGAATGAAATACTATATCGTATATTTTAAATTAAGTAGTTTCTTTTATCCATAATGAACATTTACAGTTTCATAATTATATGTCGTAATGTTGTAAATGTTTTAAACTTAAAAGTTTGAATTATTCAAATGACAGTATTTTGTGTACTGCGTCATTTTGGTAACCTCAGTTCATACAGTTTTAATGATAAACAATACCTCTACAGGGAGTTCGATGTTGGACTCTATGTGGACAAGCATGGCTTCTAGTATGCAGCTTGCCGAAGAGTGTTTGAAAAGTGGAGATGTGGATGAAGAAGAAGAGTTTACTCAAACTCTTGACAACCAAGCTTTGTCCGGATTAGAACTTTGCTCACAAACAATTGATGCTGGTGAAATGTCAATACTTATTGTGTATGATAACTAAGGTATCGAACTGGTGGTGACTTATCAGTACTATATGTTGTTGCTTATATTACTTGCAGTTTTGTCTCGTGTTAAAATGTGCTTCCGAGATTCCATTGTGCGTGTAGAAAGAACTCAGAAGGGTGCGGACGTTGGTGTTGCTGTGGAGTTTCACATTAATCTGTAAGATTGTGCATATAATTACAATGCAATATAAAAAGTAGAACAATATTATAAAAGCAGTATAACAATGTCAATTGTTTTCTATAAGCCAGCCACAGTTATTTTATTTGATTGTAGATGGAGATATTCGGATGAAGCTTACAGCGATGCTAGAGACGATAACCCATCTTTCGAATCAGCATTTTCACACAAGAAGATTACGTTAGAAGGGGTCACTTGTTACAGCGATATTTTTAAACCTCATACTTTTTATGGACCACATGGAGTTGACTTGTTGTCAAAATGCAAGAATCACTCGGTAATACACTGGATGACTACAACAATTTTTTTAGAGTATAAAACTATATAGTGTATCTTTACTTATTAATGTGCAGGTAGAGGTCGAAAGACAAGCAGATGCGACTGAATCTGAACAAGACAACGTACTTCTAATTGGAAAATTTTCTGGTCGCCATGAAATTAAGCTGCAAATAAAAAAAGATGATTCTATTGGTGGCCCACAAATTATATTAGATTGCAGTTTTGGGTCTTTAATTGCTCTCTTAACTCCTATTCAAGCCCACATTGTATACAAACTAATTGATGAGTTACTGAACCCAGAATCAGCTAATACTGACGAATTATCTGAAAGAAGATACTGTAAAGAAAAACCAATGGACTCGTTCGACTTTAAAAGAGTTGAAGAAGAGCTGCAAGAACAACTCAAGCCAGGAGGGATTGGTCTTCCAGGCCTACAGCAGCAACATGGATGGTCTTCGCCTGGTTTTGATGACAGTGATGAAGAGTTCCTACCACTAAAACCTAGAGAGGGCATGTATAGCAGTGTTAATTCTGCATTCATGAATGCTTCCATGACATCCATGGCTTCGTCGATGCAGCAGTCGGTGACTGATAGTGTGTCTTCGTTGACAGCTTCGTCCAAGTATTATTATTCTCCAACTTCTCCTCAGAAGTCAGCACCAAGTCAAAATACAGTGGAAAAGACGAAATTTTGTTTAACCTTTGCCAGTGCTGCTGTCATTATTCTTCATGAAGATATTCTGACGCTTTCTTCGTCATCTGCTGTCATTCCAGCCACTGTAGTGGAAATGAGAGAATTTTCAAAAACATTCTTTCATCAGTTAGGAATATTTGGAGCTGCTGTCTCTGGAAAGAAAGATGTTGACGTAGTTAAAAACAAGCTTAACACCGCCTGCTCGAAAAGTCATCATAGGTTAGTTGTTTAAGATCCTTCTATTCTAGCTCATCTTATCTAAAAATTCATCCGGTTTTGAAGGCTTGAAGTACTTCACATTGAATTTGAATATGCTTTCTGCAGGTTTATAACGGCACCAATAAAATTGGACGGAGCCGTGACTGTGATAAATTCGACTGCAATTACAAGTGGCCATATAAGTTTTGGCTATTGCGAGGTGACGGAATCTCTAAAAGATAAGCAATCTATTGCCGGCACTCTTGAGCCAGATTGCATTGAAGTTAGTTTTGTATTGCGTACTTGTATGAACAGTTTTTTGTGTTCTTATCTAATATTGTGTTTATTATTTTTGAAGGTCCTGAACTTCCCTCGTAGTTTTGAAACTGGAAGCAGTCAATCAGTTAAGATTGAATTTAAGCACAAAAATTACAAATCTAGATCGTCGATAACAAAAACGTCACTCCGTATCTACATGCAGGATTGCAATTGTGAACTGGACATGTCAGTGATTGATCGTATAAATTCTCTTTGGCGATCTAAACTTCCATTTTATACTGAATCTAGAGCTGACCAATCACGATACGGTTCAGAGACTTACCAGCTCTCCAAATCTCAAAATGTTTTAACAATAAAAGCACAGTCACCAAATTGTATGGTTAACTTCCGATTTCCAATACCAGATTTGAGGCCTGCTGATGACCCACTTAGAGTACCATATTGGACTCGAAATGTTCGAAATGATTCGCTTTTACTTAACATGAAAGATTTCAACTTTTATACTGTTGTTAAATCTAGTGCTACTATTTTGGAACTAGACATGAAATGTGAGGAAGCACGGTTATATTATAAAGAAGCACATAACAAGACTCCTATTCTGTTTGCTACAGCTTTTGCTGATGATCCGGAATTGGACGGAGCTTCGTTGCGCTCACAGGGCTTCGATTGGCCAAGAGTTGTCATTTGGATTTCTCCTGAGAAATTATCAGATGCAATTGTAGAGCATGAACACTCGGATGAAGGAGAGGACAATTTTATGTTGGACATGAGTAAAGAACCTTCTCCTTTTAGTGCGAAACGAATTGTTCACGAGCGGATTAGTTCACGCGAAGAAGGTTCTGCTAATAATACCTTTGGAGAAAGTATAATTCCTGGAGATAGAACAGAGATGAATGACTTTGCAGATGCAACCTCTAAGGACACTCTGTACAAAATTGAATTGAAGCTACGTTTTGTAGAAATATCCTTATCTTCCAAGCACCTTTTTGAAGAGATTTATAACAGAATTAGTACCGATCTTCTTCTTTGGGAACCTTCTGCTCCTCGCCGGATGGATAATTTCCTGAATGCAAAACCTTTTCGTGGACACTCTTCTGCTATGATGTTCAAAATG
Organism: Novacerus sp. FZ-2019; assembly: GCA_036851875.1. Taxonomy (NCBI): domain Eukaryota; kingdom Metazoa; phylum Arthropoda; class Collembola; order Entomobryomorpha; family Tomoceridae; genus Novacerus; species Novacerus sp. FZ-2019. The sequence goes on from JAAXYV010000718.1 coordinate 6,985, forward strand.
CGCAAGTCGGGTATCAATTGCGAATCAGAATCAGATTCTGAGGAAGAGATGTCAGCATTTTACAATCCGAATGAGTCCGATAAATTCAGTGCAAGTAATGGAGCAAGTAAGCAACGTTTGGTTAATGGGCAAAGTGAAGTCACTTTTAATACTACTATCGCTAAAGGCACATGCTCGTTCTTCACACCATTCACGGACGTATCGGGAAACACGGTTCCTGAGCAGAAAGGTCAAATCACAATAAAATTTGAACAGGGAAACCTTTTTGTAGTATCAGGGTATAAGGGAGATCCAACACTGGGATACTTGAGCTTCTATAGTCACAAAGCATTATTGTATCACTCTGACCTAGTTGTAAGTACTGAAGAGAGCCCAGAGTTCGGAAGTCATTTAAAAAGGACCATATACCCCACGGAAGAAGGACTTTTCACACAACTGACTTCAGTTTCCACGAGCAGTGATCACGTTGATATGTTATCCGTCGCGGTGCGAATTAAACGGGATGAAGCAACAAACATCAAAACGTTCCGAGTAGCTACGGGGATCAAAGATGGCACTTTGAACCATCGAGTTTGTTTGCCGAATCGATCATGGTTTTCACAATTAACGGATTTCTTCGATGTGATGGATACGCCTATCATGGGATATACACCGTCTTCCGTAATCACAGAACTTCATCTTCACCTTTGGAACTGTGCCGTTGATTACAAACCCTTATACATGTCTCTAAGAAGTATCCTCACGATGGATAATTTGAGCATATCCAGTAATATAGCAGCTCAGACGAGTACTTCTGTGATTCGTTTTATGGCAGAAGATACAGCTTTCTTTCTAACAACAAAAGTAGACTCAAATGACCTTCGTAGTGATTATGTGTGTGTGATGGACATGGACTTGTTTGAACTGTCTCTTCGACTTCGTGGAAATAGAAACAATACTGGTCCTCGTATCGAGTTGACTGCTTCAAACAATTTACTTAATATCCGTACTTGTAGCGATTCTTTTAAAGCGCTTACTGACTTATTAACCTACTATGCAAGCGATGGTGACTTGGTAGATCCAGTTCAACCTAGAGAGAATGAGAAAATGCCATTTTCTCCAGCGAAGGAATACAATAATGAGGCAGCTCTAATTGAAACCGAGGATTTTGGAGAGAAGGACCGCCGCATGTCTACATCTCAAACGGAGCATGTGCACGAACTAGTAGCAGAAGCTATGCTAGAAACCAATTCTGTATTCGATCAAAAGTTCCAGAATTCAAAACAAATTAATAAAAGGTCCAAGCAAACTGTTGAGATTCATTTTACACCAAAAGTTGATGAATATCTTTCCACCTCAAATATATCAAATCTGCCCGATGATCAACCTATTATGGAAACCTTTGATGGTTTACCTGTTGAAATAAACCTCAGTGATGAAGATGATGAGGAGTTTTGTATTTTAGAAGACGATCCTGGCGTCGGAATTGCTCGAAGGAATGGAGATCCTGAAGCCCGAAGAGTCTTACCTGGTCCAGTCAATGTAAATGAAGATCACTTTTTCCAGCCCGTGAGAAAACATGATATTTTGCGTGCTCCAAAAGATTATCCCAGTCCTGACTCTAAATACACATTGCTTGATATGACACTTACGTGGTTTGCTTTCGGTGGCAAAGATTTTGCAATTGTATTTTATACAAGATCAAAGAGAGGTGAAGACCTCTTCAGGAGTTCTTCTGAAACACTAAATCATGAAAACTGGAAAAGAAATAGTTATCCGTTTCTATTCGAAACAGCTGACCATGTAGACATTGCTATTGACGCCCTAAATCCTGGAGCTGTATTTTCTAAAACAAAGGCCTTTGAGAGTGCCTGGGAGGCGTACGAAAGTCCAAAATCCCAAAGAAAGCAATACGAAGCTACAGATAATAACTGGAGGCAAGAAGGAGGGAAAGGAAGAAAGCGCGATGTTCTCATCGAGCTACACTTAAATAAAATGAAGCTTCATCATGAGGTTTATCCTGAAAATACGGCTCAGGCATCACGCCAAGTGGTTGTTGTGAAGAACATTGAGATTATAGACAGACTACGGTCGTCTCAGTATAATAAACTGTTGTATTTGTACACATCTTCTACGCTGCCCAGGCAGTCTCAAGCAAATATGCTGACCATAAAAATTGCTCATATTCGCCCTGATACGCAGTTGAATATTCAAGAATCTTGTTTGAAAGTCTCCGTCCTACCGATTCGACTCAACGTTGATCAGGATTCTCTTCTCTTTTTGTATCAATTTGCTATGGACGTCATCCAAAAACCGGATAGCGAAGGTAAGATTTAAAATCTAGATTGCGGAGTAGAAGAATATGTCCACATAATTTGTCTTTAATTCATGAAAGATGATGGAGATATGAACAAACCACCGAGTCACACACCATCGGTCGAATCACTACCTGTGATGTCAGTCAATCATATGGATGGCGATGGTATCGTAGTTGGTGAGGATGAAGATACTTCTAACCTTTTGTTTTTCAGCGATACGGCAGTTTCTCATGAAGATAACATTTCCATTTCCTCCAAAGCCCCGTCGGTTGATTCTAGTAAATCATCAGCACCACTCTATTTTAGGTAAATTCATTAAATCCAATTCTGATTGATAAAGTTTAATTCATTTTCTGGTGTCATCTAGGCATGTAGTATTTGAGCCTGATTGCCCCATTAGAATTGATTATCAATCGAAAAGGGTCGATATGACTCATGGTCCGCTTGCTGGAATTCTTATGGGCTTAGCAAATTTAAGCTGCTGCGAGATACACTTGAAGAGATTCGTGTACAGAAACGGACTATTAGGATTCGAAAAAGTAGGTCAGCACATGTGGAATGAATGGTGCAACGATATAAAACAGAATCAGATGCCCAATGTGCTAGGTGGAGTTGGTCCTATGCACTCGTTTGTTCAAATATGTAAGCCGGCTTCTGAAACGTTTATATCTATTGGGGGTTGAATTAATGCATCTGTGTTTGTAATATTTTATGCTTACATATTACTTTCATCTTTAGTTCAAGGCGTCAGAGATCTTTTCTGGTTGCCAATTGAACAATACCAGCGAGATGGTAGAATTGCTAAAGGGTTACAAAGGGGTGCCAATGCGTTCTCTGCGTCTGCTGCTATGGCTGCCTTAGAGTTAACAAACCGACTTGTTCAGACTATTCAGGTATGGTTCCTTTTCCAGGTACCCTCAATTTTATGCTAAATATTTACTGACTATAATATTTTGGTTGTTTATGATTTTAGAGTGCTGCAGAATTTACTTATGATATGGTTTCACCGGGCCCTAGTGTTCAACAGCAACGAAGACGATCCTCTACAAAAAGAAAGCGCTACTCTCAGCCAAGTGATATTCGTGAGGGTGTGACTAACGCTTACAATGTCGTTAAAGAGGTATATTCCCGATTTTTCGATATGGCAGCTGTACTCTTACGGATATTTATGTGACGAAGAGCTTAGGGCCCTTCCAATAACTATGTTGGCATTTTTGGCCTATTTTCTACATTCCTCCTCGCCCTCGTGGTCACCCGTAGACATTTGCTTTCCTCCTTCTGCCTGTATACGTAGACAAAATATATTATACGTTAATTTTCTGACCCATGTAAAATGTTTCAGGTGATCAGGTATTACAACCAATTATAATTTTAGTTCATCAAATAGGGTCATTAATTTGTACAAAATTGATTGATAGATAGATTTATTAACGTGACATTCCGTGGCAAGATCAAATACTGCTGCAGTTTGTGTGCGCAAAATGACTCTACTAAGAGACTTGCTCTGTTGCCATAAACGTTATTTATTCCTGCAATTCTATTTAATTTAGTACAGATTATTATTTAAATACAACGAGCAGCAATTTAGTTACTACGGTTTTCCTGTAAATTGGCACCTGTAATTTTTATGCAACAGGCCCCAGGTGTTATTTATCCTAATTAATGACCTTTGACACTCATGTTACTGTAAAGACGTCTACGCTTAGGTCCCTTTGTTTAACATTTTTACGGAGTCGGAAGTTAGGCTTTATATCAGGACGACCATTCTACGTTATCTGAGTAACGCCCGCCATTCACGCCACTCAGACACCATTAGGCGAATGTAAATTTTGTCACCACTTATCTCCATGGGCACCCCAGCAAACCGCTAGCTTTGAACCCATGGAGTAAGGAGCCATTAAATAGATATACTGGGTGATTCAGCGTATGGTTCCCCCTTTTGAAATTCAA
>JAAXYV010000719.1:0-11231 GCA_036851875.1 Novacerus sp. FZ-2019
AATAAAAGTGAAACAGAGAGGCGAAAGAGAAGGAAAAAAAATCCAAGAATAATCAGGAAAAAGTGGAAATGGTGAAACCAGATGAAGAGAAGGCAAGCAAAAAGAGAGGACGAGGTTGTAGCGGTGGTGATAAATGGAGATTGAGACAGACTGGGATTGATCTTGTGCAAATCCTGGGCTCAACAGAAACTGAGCAAGAGCCGAATCAGCAAGATTACACTGGAATTCGTGAATCTCATGAAGATGACGATGTCGATGAAAGTAGTAACAGTAATCCGAAGAAAGACGATCAATCAATAAATTCTGAAGCTGAAACCCCAGAACCTAATGGATTAGTTAGGAATTCGCTAACAAGGCTTAAGCTGGGCCCTTATGAATGCCAAATAAGGTTGAGTCGACAATATATTTTAGCTTTTTTTACATTTTCCTTCATACATTTTTACATAAAGATTGACGACGTATGTTCCTACATCCTTTGTCTAGATAGTAATTTCTCTTCGAAATTCTCATTAAATGTTACTATTATGCTTGTGAGGAGAAAATATTTTATACTATTATATACCTGTAGTCATGCTCAATTTTATTATTGAACTTATATTGATTTTAGACCGCCAACTCTATTATCGGGCATTATACTGATTTGAAAAAGTTAAATCACTTTCTATTAATTTTAAATACTCATCATTATGAAGCAGTGACTTTTGTACCTTTTACATTGCACTTGTTAAATTGTAATTTACTTTACATTTATTCCGGCATTTAACTAAAACAGTTATTTCACGATAATTTTCTCACTGGTAAACTTGTTCATTATATAAAGTTTCCACAGGTTAGTTCTGATACTGTGGCTACCAGTAAAATTTATATAATATTCTTACTGTGACATACACGGAACTTTCAATGTAAGACTTCACTTTCTACAACACCTTCCACCGGCTGACTTTTGCCTTGTTTTGGAAATCTGAGGTATCGTGTGTCTTTCCTCATGCCTCAAGTGTCAAGCCTCAACTTCTTGATTAATTTTGGTTTGGTTAGGGTTAGATTAGGTTATTTAAAGTTAAATAATTTCAGGTCAGATTAGACTATTTTGGTTAGAATTAGGTTATAAATATAGTTGATAAGTGAAATTTAAAAATGAAAAATTGAGGCATGAGGTATTACATTTGAGGCATAAGGCATGACGGTTGAGGAATGAGGCATCGAATGATGCCTCTCAAACTTCCAAAACCAGGCACAAGTCAGCCCTTTCCAACTTAGGTCCATGTACATTAAACTCGACCCACAATTTGTTTACTGGACCTTACTGTATCCCGAGTCTATAATGTTGGTCCAATTTCTAGTTAGACATCGTTAAATGTTGACATGATTCTTACTGTGCCGGTCTCATTTGTTATCTAGTAATTTATTTTCGCAATCAGCAATAATCATGTTGTACAACTTGGTATTCCCATATGCCTGAGATGAAATTGTATCCAATCATTTCTGATAGTATTCCCCAATCCAACAGAAGCATTAATGGAACATTACCCTAAACAGAAATAGCACACTCAAAACACCTAAGTCTTGATTCAAATAGGAACCATTGCATGACTTCACAATTGAATTTCCTGAGTTGATCCCACATTCTGTCCTTTAGTAATTTAATATAAGAACAAATTGGCTTGATTCAACAGAACTAGCTATTTTATTACTTTTATTAGCTATCTTTAGCCATAGACCATATTAACTGTGTATAACCACCCAAGCATATCTACCAGTGTATATCTAACTATAAGCTATTACAAGTATACAGATACAATAAGATACGAAAAAGGAGAAAAATTGTGCCCGAAATAGAAATGACAGCCATGTCTGCTTTGTGAGCAATTATTACAGTTCTTGCAGCTTGCAACTGGCATCTGTAGTAACTACACAAGTGTCTCCAAAAGGCCCACCCTGTACTGCTTCAGTGCTGCTGAATATTATATATAGATATATATATTTATATATATATATATATATCAGTGGGAGCACAGTTGCAATTACAGTAAAAGAGGAATCGACATGAGAATCCAATAGATGTTGAATGAGGCGGTAAAATCAGGAGAACAAAAGAATGTCACGAATTGCACAATATCCTATTGCATTGCATTGCTCCACGTACTTCTATATATAAACTTCTATATATGTATGATAAGGTACAGTTGAAAAAAAAATCAATGTGTGTAATGTGCTGAGTACACCAAGGAGATTATTTAACTTCTCTTCTCTTCTCTGGGTTGCCCGAACACAAGGAAAAGAAAGAAGCAATTCTTGCCAAATTCAGTTCCCAGTTTTTTTTTTGTATGTTTTTTACTGCAAGCAAGAGGCTATCACAATTTTGGGAAATGCTGTGAAAGAAACAATGCCGGGGATTTGAGCATCGCCATTTCCCTGCATTGCATTATTGGTTATTTTATGTTATGAGATGAAATGGAATACGTTATTTTGTATTATATGGAAGGTTTTATGCTTATGTTATAATATTATTATACTTATTATTACATTGCATTCATTGCAGGACAACATGGCTGGCCATTTTCCTGGGGCAAATGCTGTCCGGTATTCTCTGCGTGTCCGCAATAACCAGCGTCTACCTCACTGATTTGTACCACATTCACGTTCCGAACGGTAAGGGATTTCTTCACTTCTTCTTACTACTACTACTACTGCCTACTGAATACCTCCCTTCCTTACTGTTAGTAGTTCTCTGCAAAACTTCCCTATTTCTCTGTCTCTCTGCAGTTATGGTTGTGCGCTTTTACTTTAGGTTATTCTATGTTATGTGATGTGATGTTATGTGCTTTGCTATATGCTGTGTTGCATTGCACAGCGTATTGCGGTTGATGTTTATTCTGCAGGCTGCTCTTTGCTTTGCTTCACTTTACTTTACTGTACGTTACTTCACTTTAGTTTAGTTTACTTTACTTTACTTTACTAGTGCATAGAGTACAGACATCCCACTCCACGCAGAGGTAACATATATCTTCCCCATTTGGTGGCTGTGAATATTTATGGACGGTTTATTTTATGAACTTGGTTGAAATCGTAATGTTCAACACTTGTGTAGAGTGTGCTTAACTGTATGGAGTTGAAAAGGACACACTCACTTGAATGAATGAGGCAACTGGATTTCAAGGGAATAACGTAAATTTAAGTACAGAAGTAAATCGGTTAAAAAAATCGCTTTCCTACCCTCACAGTTCTAGTCTCACTCAGTTCTACTTTCATGCACAGATAAGTTTCTGATATTAGCCTTTGACATTAATTTTTGATGTAAAGTAATATTATGATGTGGTGAGAATAAATTATTGTAAATATGACTGATGTTTCCCTTTCCCTTATTACTTATTCCTTATCTGTCACAACTAAATGGACTATATTATGTTTAGTTTATATAATTTATATTTCTTAACAATTTTGTGTCAACTTTGTAGTTCTGCATAGTAGATAATTTTGTTGAATGCTTGCTTTCTCAGTAGTAAATAGAAGCAAGGTAAAATTATAAATCTCATCAGATCAGGCACATCTGGCTGGGGAAATACGGAGAGTAATGTAAAGTAGATTGCAATGCCAACCCTGGCACAAATGTAGGATCGAGGGTAGGTACATGGAAATGAAGAGTATTGTAGTACGTTTCTTGAAAGTTCAAGTAGAGAGAATGTAGTGTTAGTTTTAGTGTTGGTGGAAATGACTTAAATTACCAAAAGTATGAATACCAAGAAAGTAGAATTGGAGCTACTTAAAATCAGCTTATTATATAGTGTGTATGTGATGTGCATGGGTTTTAGAATGTGTTGTGTTGTACTTGGTTGTCTTAGGAGTTGCTTTTGCACTGCTGCTGTAGTATAATATAGGGGAGCAGTAGTAGAGACAGAACGTGAAATAAGTTTTCTTGGGATAGTATTCCCTATTCCCAATTTCCCAATCCCATTGGTACTTAACATAATGTTTCAAAGTAAAGATGTACTACAGAGTGAAGTAGTGTAGAATAGAGTAGGGTGTAGTGTAGATTGTAGATTGTAGAGTGTAGAGAGGAGATCAGAGTAGAGTACATACAGCAACAGCAGCATCCTGTTCATGTTATGTTCATGTTCATATGGAAGACACATAAGAAAAGCTTTCTTTCTCTTTCCGGACTGTAGTTTAGTGTACTACTGTAGTCACTGCAGAGAATAGTGTGTTGTGTTCTGTACTGAGGAGAGGCAGTATTGTTGGACTTATATTACATCGAATTGAAAGCAATATTTTCCAAAAGAAGAAAAGTTTTATTTTCTTCACTTTATTTTACCTATCTTCTGTAGAATTGTGTAATGTGCTAGAAGGGAATTGGAGAAATGGGAAATTTGTAGGATGATTCCTTCTTCGGTTGTTTCTTGTATCAGGGTTTTGGATGATGCCATGTATTGAATGAAATTCACTGAGAGATATAGTCTTCTTATTCACTGAACCACTAGAAACGTGAAACTCTAGTTACTGGGATAAAGATATATATATATATATACCTATATATATATATATTGTTAAGGTAGAATATACGATAGAAGACAAGACACAAAATACAGTGTCTGACACATGGATTGGAATTTCGAGTCTAGCATTGAAAGTAAAACTTTACTTTAAGTCTGCAAGAACAAATGTATGGAATTGTGTCGTGAGTGGCAATTGATGCAATCTCTAGCTTACTATGCTGAATTCTAAAAACTTTTAAATCGCATTCTCCAGAAGGGTTGCCTACTGGGAATTGTTGTTGAATCTCCTACGCTTTAAGCTAAAGAATCAAAATTCAAGCTTAGATTTCTTTGTAGGTACTGAATAGTTTCGTGGTTGGGAAATTGTTGAGTTAAAGTAGAGATATTTTCTGGTAACTTATTTGTACTTTTATTTAGGTTGGCTCTAAGGATATTTTGTTACTTAACTTTTCAGACTTTAAACAAATGAAGTAAGTTTTACGAGTTAAATTAAGTTTATTGAATTATATTTTCAAACCGAAATAGCTAACAGAAAAAAAAGTATTCCTGGTATACAATCTTAATGCTTAGATTATACAATTATACAACTTTCGTTTAATTTTGAACTTAGGTTTTACCCACATAGAGAAATTAGATACAACCGACAATCTGCATACATTATATTGTAACTATTGATTTAAGAAACTTTCTAAAGCGGCATTGTATATGTACAATGTACATTAGGGAGAAATATACATATTCACCTTGTGTAAGTGCATGTACAGAAAACCTTATTAAGTTGTTGTAGGTTGGTACAGGAATTAAAGTGAGGTAAGTGTACAGATAAGTGCAAGCGAGGTAAGAATATTTAGAACTCCCCTTTTACTAATTCATTTTTCTTTTATTTTATAAAAGGTGTTATGATATATTGTACTATAGGTTGAAATACTTGTAAGCCTGAGTACTCGTATGTATTTAAATCCGTGCATTCACAATGGGAATTGAGAAAGAGTCATTAATCAAAGCTCCTCCACTTGGACTATGACATGCGATGATTTAGAAAACATTTTCTTTTCCGTAGTCCCACCCGTAGTGCACTCACTCAGTCGAATTTCATATATTTACAATATACTTACACACTAATGTGTATGCTATACCTTTCCTTTCCTACATATACTTTCCTCTGCCAAAGTACCCGAGACCAAGAGTTGCAAATATTGAATTCCTCTTGTCTTTTTTGGTTTCCCCAAATGTCATGTCATAAAAATAATGTATTATGTTGGATTCCTCGATCCAAATGCAATTTGTGTGTCTCACTGTATATTCTTGTACTGTGGAGTTTGTATCACTACCAACCAGTAGTGCGGCTAGGAGGAGTTCGAAAGGGAAATATAAGTCAAGACAAGTCAAGCAATAGTTACATTTACATTACATTACACTACACTACATTACATTACGTTACATTTCCCACATCTCTATTATTGGAAAAGCCTTTTCAAATACGAGTTTCTTCTCTGATGCAAAGCTAGGTAAATTCCTTTAAGCCATTCCTATTCTACTAAAGCTAAGCTGGTTAATTCTATTCTATTTCACTCCCCTTCCCAAACTGTTTGACGTCATTTTGTATTTACTTGAGGGGAAGATGAAGATAAATATGTGCTCGCGTAAAGTCCCAATCACGTGTCTCTCACTCTCTAGCTTATCTCTTGTTGTAGTTCTGCTGCGAGTAAAGCAGAGCTCACTCAGCTGAAATAAATAAATATTTCCAAACCTAAGCTAAAGTATAGCTTTATTTTTAGTTTTCCTTTCTTCATCTACGTCGCTGTTGCTCTCCGCACCAAAACATTTGAATTGACGTAATTGAGGGAATATATGTAATAGTAAAAGCTTAGAAATTCAAAAGTAGTGTAAAAATAGTAGTTGAGATATGAATGGCAATGTAAATTTATCAGATGGATTTACAAATAGTTGTACAATCTATTACAATTGTAGGTGTACCTATATATTTGGTTTATATATTCAGAGTACATGGACGGTAATCAATGTAACAAAAAACTAAATACATAATGTATATCTACTGTCTAGGAATATATATATATATAGGCAAAGTGTAACGAGCGGACTGGAAAGGAATTGTACTGTATAGTATTCTATGCATTTGATCCTATCTGGCCTAGGAAGTAAACACTGCAATGTGGAATAAACTAGACTGCAGTGGATTGAAATAAAATAAAGTCACGTTGAGTCAAGTCAAAGTTCTCTGGAAATACATTACGCAGCTCTGTATATATAAATATATAAGATATGTTATAGCTAGGAAGATGTATATGTATATGTACAAATTATATGAATAGAGTGAAAGCTGTAGACTCCGTTTCGTTGTGTGCAGACAGTGCAGTACAGTGCAGTCTGAAGTTATCCGACTTTTAAAGAAACTAGTGTGTGGTAAGAAAGCGAGATGTAAAAAAAAATCGGTGTTTTTTGAACCGTAAAAATTCAATTACACTTCTCGGATTTTATCAGAAAATGTGAGTTTGAGTTTGGTTGGTGGATACTGAGACTGAGACTGAGGTTGGGCTTCGTTTGACTTGCATTACTTCTAGAAGAATCCTTCTTCGACTGTTTGCCTCCTCTCTTCTTTTCTCTATCTGTAAATTCTACGTATCTCCAGTCGCCTGGGTTTGTCTCTGGTCTACATGCTGCATACTGCATGTTTTTTGTAGCTGCAGTCAAGTCTGAAGAGAAGTGAAGTGAAGTGAAGTCAGTCGACGCTGGGGATTCATATCTCCACATTCATTGCGCTCTATGTGATTTCATTTCATTTCATGTCATGTCATTTGAGTTGGCGGGCCAGGCAAGACCAAGACTGAGACTGAGACTGAGTCCGACCATTGCATTGGCAACTACATTACATTACATTACATTATACATTGAATTATATTTACGATGCTTTACGTTGGTTTTGGCTGCTCTGCCTTGAGTTCATGGCTTTCATTATTATTTCCTACAGACACGAGTGTGATTGTGATTTCTTAGGTTTGAACTTTTATCTGCACTTTGCTGCAATTCGCACTTATTTAATATGTCTTCGCCTCGCTTGGAATCTGTGGAATTTTTCCAAGAAATATGAGTTTCCAACTTCTATTTTAGTTTTCTCTTTTGTCTTCCCGAGATGGTAGGAACAAATCGACTCAAAGAAGTTTTAGTTTTGGGAGCAACTGCGGCTTTTTGTATAGAAGGATTTCACTATTTCACTCATCTCCAGGAGCCTCGGGTCTGTGATGTGTAGAATTCATGAACATTTTGTAGGTTTTGAAGTAAAGAAATTTGGGTCAGTGAATTTAGTAGGTGTAGACAGACGCAGAATTTTTGCGCTCAAAAATTAACAGATGAAAGCTAACTAGAGAAAGGAATATTTTTAATTAAAAGAGAAAACTCTGTAGGACTTCCATTTAATTCCACTGCTTTTTCAGTTTAAGCTCCAAGTCAACGCAGGTTTGTTTGTTGGCTTTACTACCAAAAATATAATATAGGGGAACATTCAATAACGTTCATTGCATTGCATTTTTTACGACCATTTAATAGTCGAAGTTTTCTGTTGGAGAGAATGTGCGGGGAGTAGACAATAATGAATTACACTACTACACAGACTCTCCATTTCGTTGAATTTTCAAGTGATGTGATGTTTATTTGCCCCATATAACTAACTACATTGAGTGGGCTGGTTTGGTATTGAAGTGAGAAAAGTAGATGGTAGGAGTCCGTCGTTGTTGATGGTACATTTGCATAAAACTTTTCTCATAAATCCATATACAGTTGAAAGAGCATTAGTCCTTAATTTATATCTTCAGTTTAGCTCGGGGAACATAAATTGGTGACATCAAAATGTGAAAAGTTGTAAACTAGCTTCCAGTATCAGCCTCTGATAGTTATCTCTTGTGTATAGAAGCTTCCCATGTGTACATAGAGCTCTAAGCTGTATAAATATACATCATTGCTTGAGGTAAATGGCTATTTACGAATGTGGAACAAACGTTTTGCCGTACATTTCTCAATTCAAATCAACCATAATAAGAATATTTAATGTTCCGCAGATGCATTTAAATTGTGCACCATGATTGGCCCTGATAGGATTTATTTCCCTCCAAGAGTGGTTCTGAAACTCATAAAATCTTTACGATACATTCAGAAATGGTTTTCAATTTAGTCTACTATTTCTATTTGGAATATGTGTCAGGAAAATACCACTCTAAAAAATTTAGTGTCGGTAATAAATTGTGATGAGTTTCTTTGCAAGTTAGATTTCAATAGAGTTCGATATCGTTTATGATTTTACGGAGTACAGAATGAAATTTTTTATTAAAAGTATAGTTTCATTCGAAACAAATTTATTGACTAAATTATGTCTACAGTGAATAAATTTAGTTGAATTTAGTTTATAAACCAGTGAATGGTACTACCTTGTCTTTATAAGAGTTTCAATTTCATAGGGACGAGGAGTATAGGCGAGCAACCATATAGCCATAGTACCAGCAATAAATAAATAAATAATAAATTCATTCATTTTTCATTGTAGTGTTCATTATTATGTCGTGTATAATCATTGCACTCTATTTCAGCATAAATTAAAGCATACGAACCAGCTTTAAATCTACTCTCATTACTCACATACACTACCTTGGAGAAAAGAAATGTAAAAGGCAACATCTTGCAATCGCTGGTCCGGAGATTGCTTTTATTATTTGTCAACAGCAGATAATTTGCACGCCACACAACTCAATTCGAACGGCCTTTTGGAAGAGAACAATGTTGCCCCAGGGTACGAAACTGCATGAATGGGAGAAAGTTTGGGTTTAGCTGGTGCTCGCTATATTGTTCCATACCTATACTCCCGATCCCTTTTAAACCGAAACTCTTACAGAAGCTAATAGACTATTTATAGACAGTCTACTATTCCTGCTCTCGTCAAAATTTTCAATGAGGATTATAAAACTAACAAGTCAATTAATGGCTTTGATATTGACCATCTAAAGAGCTTTAGAAAGTAGATATTACTATATTATGATATAATGATTTACATATCTATCCGCTTTTCTATTAATTGTATTTCGAAATGTAATGGTATCGGGTACTTTACTCCTTGTTTGTGTACTTTAAATACTTTATAGGGGTTGTACTTGTAATTTCATGTTTTTTCTGGACGCAAATAAACAAACAAACAAAAACATATTAGTAATTCAGGACTCAGTAATTACCAAAATTTCTAATGCCACCATAACAGCTAATAAGGATTCTTCAAGCATTTTACACACAGCAGCATTAGGTTTCTATGTATAATTTATAATAAAAATGTTGAAAAATTTAACGGTTAATATCTTAGAATACTTCAAATTACAATATTTTGTACTGTCACTTTTGCAACGTCTCAGTTGCGGCAGTTTTAATAATAATAAATCTGCAGTCTGAAACTGTTACATTGATAGTCTGAGACTGAAAACTGTTATTAAAAGGAACTATGTATGAAACAAGCAAACAAAATTTTCAATCTACATTGGAAAATTCTGTTGGAATGAACTTTGTTATAAATTTTAATGATATGGAGGCACGAGAATAAACAATACGTTTTGATTACTTGTTTGAAAGCTTTGGTAACTAAAACAAACAACGTTCAGGCTGGTTGTCGTATAAAGTTTATCAGAGACCGGGTAACATACAGAATGCATTCTACACGGTTGTAATGAATGTTTGCTCTCATCAGTTAGTTATTAGAGCGTATATAGAATCTTTCATTATACTTTTATACCCACACGTATATCATATTTCCAGCATCCGTATACTCACTCATAAGTATAAATAACATGTAGTCAAAGCCTCTATATTATATAATAATAACTGTAGTCTTCATTAAATTGCTATTTGGTAGGTTGTAGTGTGTGCATGATGTCAAATACAATATGCTGGATGGTACAGACTCTAAGTTATAATATAGGACGTATATAGGGATACTAATAATATGAGTTCGATCTTTTTCATTGCTACTATATCAATCTGAGTTCAGTTCTTTCACTCGAGACCTAATTAAGTGGAAGTTAAAGTCAAGTGAAAGCCAGTGGATTTCTTAGAAGTCGATTTCTGTATGTTCCTTTCATGTCTACTCCGCTTTGAATCTACTGAGTCACGATTCTAGTGTCCTACACTGGAGTGACTGACGTTGAACTCAGTGAAAAAGCAAATTTGTTTTGTCTTCGTAGGCTTTCCATTCTTTACTTAACGTCTAGTATATAATATAGTATGGCATCGATTTTGTACTGTGCTAAGTGAAGAAGTGACTGCAATGCATTACATATACCTGTTTGTAACAAAGGTAATTTATATGTGATTTGTCTGTTTGCAATTGTAACAAATTTCTTTTCTCAAATCGTGTGGTCTTTGCAGGGAGAATTAATTGAATCTGCTGAATTCATTTGTAGAGACGTGAAATGGTCTGAATTCAAAGGTTGAAAATTCAATTTTGAAAAAATGTATATAGAAAGTTTAACCAAAATATTAAATAAAAAACATATTTTCCAATGTTACGGATAATGAATAGCGAAATTAATATTACTTGTAAGAAACAAATGGCTAATTTAGTAAGAAATGATCTGTTTTTGAAGTTGACTTATCAAAAATAGTATATTGTTTGCATTTTTCATTTCAATGCTAAATAAATTTAATATTAGTCTTGATGGTGTACGAACAGTAGTGTGTACGAAATTGGAGTAC
>JAAXYV010000720.1:0-11224 GCA_036851875.1 Novacerus sp. FZ-2019
AGATATTTTGACGCCGAGGTATTTAAGACCGCGATATTATTGACCGAGGTATTTTGACGCCGCGATATTTTGACCGAGGTATTATTGACCGAGATATTTTTCCCGAGGAATTTTGACATGGAACCGTTTTGCTGAACTGATAAATACACCTAATCGGAAATACTTTGAGATAAGAGATGTGATGAGATGTTTGAATCACTATTATACCTTAAGTGTAATTCTTGTTTTCGTAATTGATTTAAGATTACTACTAGTGTTTTGTATTACTGCGGCTTATTCCATTTTGTAGAAATATTTAACCCGTTTTTTATGCCCATTTCAATTGATTTTTATTGAAAGTAATCTGTAATCTAAGATTACAGATTGCTGTAATCTGTAATCGATTACATTTTCCAGAAACACAGTAATCATGTAATCTGTAATCGATTACATTTGAATGTAATCTAGCCCAACCCTGACTATCAGATTAACTCCACCCCACCACAACTTGAATTTAACACCAAAACATGCATTCGGATTTGCTGAATTTAGCGGTACCATTATAAAGTTGTGATGGGCTTTATCCAATGAGTTACTTGGAAAATTACTATAAGGTATGTACATTCATTTTATACAATGAATAATGCAAAGCTATGGGGAAAGGAGGAAGGCGGTTGGAGTCAGCCAGGGAAATGGTTTCGGGACTTTCGACCAAATGTGGTTTGAATTGCAGCGTTTCGGGTGAGTTCTTTTTCTAGGTTAATGCAAGGGACCGTCCATTTTTTAGTGATTTAAGAGTGCCAACAACCATATAGAGGGATTTTATATGATTAAGATCTCATCTGTTCCAGTCGGATCTGACTGCAAGTAGCTACACTGATGTAACCAGAGCTGAGTGCCCATGGACATTTTATAGGCATACCCATGGACATGGGCATATCATCCTCTCTATGGGCATGGGCATTTTTTTTCTCGTCTATGGGCATGGGCAATTTTTTCTTGTCTATGGGCATGGGCCGTTTTTTTGATCGTGCATGGGCATTGGAATGAACATTGAATTCTTGTTCATGGTAATGGATTATTACCTGCGACGCTTATAACCATGCATTTATATTTTAATTTGTGCAGTTACTAATGTAATAATCAAGAGTCGCAACACAACGAGCGAAATATGAATTCCCTTTACTTTCACTTGCGTGGTGACTCAGACTCGGATAGCGGCATGGGCAAATGGGCCTTCAAAACTCGTGGGCACTCACCTTTGGATACAACATGAACTCCGCAACAAATTCATACGACTTCCACCGTATCGTTTGGCTGCCAGATGCCGCCAAACAGTGGGTCTGAGAAATATCGCTTACAGTCGGATATGGATGCAAGTTGTCGTACTGATGTAACTATTTGATGTAATGTCAATTAAGAAACCCTAAGAAACATGCACAGTTTCGTGCCTTGCCGGATCTTGAGCTGTTGATGCTATTCGAGTCTGAACCCTGTGTAAAATAAGCTTATTTCACAAGCAAACTTTTCACACATTTGTAGGTTTTACCACATTTACACATTTGTTGCACTTTTACTACAAGTTTTGAAAGAGGAATTAAAATAAAGTTTTAGTAAAATAGGTGAAAAGAGAATCGATCCTGCCATCAGTCTCCTGCGGACTGCACCTGTTTTTAGACCTCCCGTTACCCCGAGTTTCAAATTTAATCTAAACTTGTAAAATGGTCGCTGCTAGCCTTCATTCCTTCGAAAATGAATAATCTGAATACCGAATTTTGTTTGTGTAATGTTGAGATAATTTCTTATATACATTATTGCATTTAAAGGTGCAGTTACAAAATCTTGACGGATTACCACATTTTTCTTCATTTTTGACAAATTTTTATGTATTTTTTGGCACACTTTCGTTATAATTTTTACACACTTCCGCCGTCTGGTAATAACAGTATCTACACAGGAAGCAGTTAGAAATAGAGGGGTGAATAATGTTTAGTAATGTTTAGCTGGAATGCCAGTTTTCACGCAGTCAATGTTTGGTGGCCTCTGATAATCAAACGATACATTGGAAGTCTTTGAAAAGTTGTTCCGGATATCGGCTACATCAGTGTAGCAACATGCAACCAGATGATAGTGGAACTGAGATTACATAGGTACAATAATTCTTTGACGGTCAAACGATGCAGTGGAGGGCTTTGAGGATAATTGAAAGATTTTTCCGAAGTTGAAGTTACATTATTGCAGTAGTTGCTGCCAGATTCGACCAAAAGTGCAACAGTGGAAAGTAGGAAAAACAGAAACGATTGGTGGTAACCCCATTCTATTTTAATTATTATTATAACCGTAGTAATTGTGATACTTATAATAATCCAAATAATATTGAAATACATAGTAATTACAGTTACAGTAACAGTGACAATTATATAAATTATAATTATCACAGTAATCACACCACTCATAATGTAGCAGTGTTGATGATTATAGAATTTATAATAATTCTAATACTCATGAAATTGTGCAATTTACGATAATTATAATCCCAATACTTGTGTTAACTATAATAATTGTAATAATCACAGTAATTATTTTAATCATAATAATTGTAATGCAATAATTGCATTATTACAATTACAATCGTTATAATTGTGATAAAAGTAATCTTAATCATATTAATTTTATAATTACAGTATTTCTGACAATTATATTAATTACAGTAAATCTTATAATTATATTAGGTAATTATAGTAAAACTTATAATTACAGTAATTGTGATAACCACAGTAACTCTGATAATTATAATAGTTTTATTCCAGTACTGATCATTATTATAATATTGATCATAATATTCAAATGATTATAATAATTAAAATAATTTTTCAATTGTAATAATTGTAATAATCCCAGTAGTTCTGACAATTAAAATAATCTATTATAAGAAATCAATCGTCTTAGTAACTCTGATAATGAAAATAATTTAAATCATAGTAATTCCATAATTATAATAATATTAACCATAGCAATTCTATAATTATAATAATGTTAACCATAGCAATTCCATAATTATAATAATGTTAACCATAGTAATTCCAATAGTTATAATAATTATTTTGCTATTTTGATAATTATAATCATAGCAATTCTGGCAATTATAATAATTGTAACAATCTCAGTAATTCAAATAATCACAGTACTTTTGATATTGTAATAATCAGAGTAATTACCTATGGTGTCAGAACACAACCTTGAAACCATTGAGCGTGAACTCGATAAAAAACAAAATGGCTTCCTCAGGCTGGAATTTAAACGCTTCTTACCTCGGGGACCTTTGGCAGCAAATCGACCGAACGCTGCTCGCTGAAAGTTGCCGACCTGCGGCAGCATTTAATCCTGTAGTTCTTTACTGAAAGTTCCTGCAGTTTGGGTTATTTGTAAACACATTGTTCTACGTGAATGATAGCTTTTTCGATAGATTTTATTCTGGTGAGTAGCATTTTCTTTTCTCTGGGCACGTTACATATTCTTTGCAAAAGTAACACATAGAGAAGCATATTTAAGTCTTAGAAGCTCGGAACTAAACAGACAAACTAAAAAATGAAAGGTTAACAGGCATTACTGTCTAAATTGAGCCGGACTGGTTGCTTACCGGTAGAAATGTGAGCCAACCGAACTACCGAAGGACCTGCTACCCAACCAGGACAGACATTAGAGGATCATGCTGGGGGTGTCCAAATTGGGGAGGGGGCCGAAATTGAACCGGAAAAGTTCTATGCGGCCTTCCTCCAGAGTACTACATATTTATTGTGTACTTGGCTATTCGACTCCACCTTAAAAGGGCAAAACCACTGCGGGGGCCATCAGTAAATAATATAAAGACGTTTATGACTTGTTCCAATCAAATATTAACTTTACAAACGTTTCTGTTACCGGCCCCTTGCACATCTGCTTTTTTGAAATGCGAGTATTTTATTGACATCGAGTAAAAGATTTAGTAGACGTTTGCAACTTGTCCGGATCAAATCTATACTGTTCGTAAATTTCATAATTCCCCCTTCACCGCTCCTGGTTCAAGATTTTGAAGTTTGAATATTGTATTGACAATCAGCAAAAAACATGGAAACATTTGGCAACTTTTACGGATCAAATTAGCAGTTTGAAAATCTCATAATCCCGTGCCCACCATACATTTGAAGTTTTTATATTATATACATAATCAATAAATAATATAGAATCGTTTTACGACTAGGTCTTACACGATATGTCTCGAACGGGTAGAGGTCAAAAGCAAGTTTTGGGTAATTTATGATTTAATGAATGTTCATGACGACGTGAACAAATTGTTAAAATGCAGTGACTGATTCAAACCCAAAATTTTCTGTCCAACACAATATGCTGGAAATAAACACACATTTATTATCGTCCATCCTGTAAGATAACAGTAAAACTATTCGGCACTCCTATTGTATACTTGAGGGTCATCAATACACAGATCAAAATGAAAAGAAGCAAACCTCAACCTGAAATACAGAGCTCCTACAATTCATACGTAGAAGCTTCCTGCAAGGCTTTCATTTGTTGAATTATCAGTCTATTCTGAGATGTTCACGTTATAGTGTTCGATAGCTTGGGAAAACTTTGATATTAAAATTGTATGTCGTTCCACGTAAACTGACAAAAATGTGTACTATTACTACTATCCGTATGGATTCGAACACTTAAAATACATAATATGAAACTAACTCTAAAAAGTGAAGAAACAAAAACTATTACAACACTAATACGTTGTCCCATTCGGACCTACTACATATTGGAAAGTTAGAGCAGCGACTGGTTAGCTAAACTATAGTAAGAATTAAAACAATAGACCTCTCACTTTTATAATTAAGATAACTTTTGAGAAAACAAGTTTTATGGATATCTTAAAACTTTAAAATAATCTCCGGAAGATTCTACAATCGAAATGTTTACGCCGATATTTGTTGCACATAAGATAACCGTCGTTACTATGGACATAACTCCAAAATTATCCAATTTTTCCTTAAACTCGATAGCAAATTAAACATAACTCCTAGTTTACTGATAGACAATTTTGCTTCAAAATATGGTGTCATATTCGCAACATTTTGATCACTGAAACTTTTGATCTGGCTAATCAGATCTTGTTAGCTTTATTAATAAGACTGCAATAATCGTAATTTCATACAAAATTGCAAACTTTTGATAGATATCGTTTCTTCAGCAGTCAGATATTAATTTCGTACTTAGGGACTAAATATTTATTATTTTAACTGCGTGATAGAAAGGTGAAATAAAGCGCTGTCTACATAAAAAAGTCAGTTGCAATTCCAAAAAGGTATGTGGTCACTACAAAATTTAAAAAAGCAGATTGACTGTCTTATCGCAGTAGCTCTGCAACGTTGTCATGGCTGATATAGGCAACACGTACTACATAATTTTAGAATAAGAGATAACCTTTCAGATTTAAAATCCTTGAGTGGCCTATGATTGTTTTAAATCGAACTATAGTCTAGCAATGGTGGAACTGCTATAGTTATCTGTAATGGAATATGGGTTCAATATTTCACAATTAAAAATGCTACTCCTTGTTTTGTGTAGACCTATATAGTCAGTGGTAAAATTGTGGAGTAAATTGCATTAGACAGTGTTATTTCAAAAATGTGATTTGCATAAATAAAAATTTCTTAATTTGAAAAATCAACTTTGGTACCAGATTTTGTGGTTATTCTATGAAAGTTACCGTAATTTCAAGTGGTAAAAATGTGAAAAATGAAACACCCTCTGAAGCAATTTAATATACGCTTCAAGAGTATATGTACAGAAGAAGAAGGCTTCTGAAAAAATTTATTTCGCCATGAAAGTCTTGGCACCATTAATAATCATAGATGACTGCAGTAATTTACCCTCAGCCCCCTTGAAAATAAGTTTTAATATAATATGTATATTCTGCATTCATTTTCATTATATACTATAACAACTTTAATTTCATGATACATTGTAGACTACCGGGTACCCGTCCGGGTTATTCGAGAAAACAGCACATGTCTGCCAGGTAGTCGTATCCCTGCAATTTTTACTACCCGGGCCCACATTAATCAATCAAATATACTCCGTCTCGGCAATCAAGAAAAATTATAGTTATTATAGTCAGGACTGCCAGACTCATGATAGGATCATGTGGTGAAACTCCTGAGCGCTTTTCATCATTGTAGGATCAAATTTAACCTGTCCAACAATCTGACTCAAAAATTGTTTATGAACAGTTAAATCTTGACTGTTGTTACTTATTAAGGTAATGGTAAAAAATCTGTACGGAATCTAAATTCTATTTTAAATAAATTCAACACATAATTGTATTTCATTGTTGCCGCTTTTTCTTTTTTACCAATAGTGCTTTTATTCAAGTAAATCAGTTTAACATATAATAATAATTATGCATAAGTATTATAAGATTAAATTTTGATTAAATATTGCATGTGACTACATTGTCATAAGAACAAATGACATATAATGGAAATCTTAAGGTTGTTGGTAATGGTTACAGAGAAATAATAGGAAATTATTAATTCAAGTAATTATTGAAGTGGATTTTTATTATATTGTATGAACCATTCATATTAATATTATGTAAAAATGCTTCTACATATGCATGGTAAAGACATACAATCTTGTTAATAGGTGTATGATTGTAGACACCGTATATTCTGTCAACTATAATAGTATAATTTTTTTCTAGGGATTTGATTCGGTTCAAACTTCCATATCAACATACTTCAAGAATAATGAACTTGCTTTACTATTTTAAATGATTTAATGTATTGTTCAAATTATTCTTGCGAAGTGGTTTACCTTTACGCCGCCTCGCTTAATTGTCTTTGCTATTTAAAACAAATATGTTCTAAGTTTATTGATGGTCAAAATATTAGTGTGAAATAAATTTGAATGGCCGTGTAAATGGTATCTAACTTTGCGTTTGAGCTTATGGAATGGAGGATTAAGTCATCATTACTTCGACATGTAAATTAGATGGGAGAGAGCCTTAGAGATTGACTGAATTTTTGCCTCTTCCGGAGTGGCCCCACTTCCCCCAACAGCAAATGGGCCAATTTTAGTACCGTCCACTTGCAACATCGCCTGCCAGTTCCCAAGCGTCGATATAAGTGGAATAGGAATGTGCTTGAGGGAAAACTCCTGCTCATTGCAAACAGCCTGCAAGAAAGTTTCTAGTCCTCCATTGGAACTTATGAGGCTCTCGACACTCACTAATGGATCCTGATTGTTATTTCACAAAATTGCTAGTAAAACCTTAAATCAATTTAAAAAATATGACTAAATCATAGTTACAATGCTGGTAGAAACCACAAACTTGCCTTAAGTTGATTAAGAAGTGGTCCTTTCAGGAGTTTGAATCTGTCATGAAGGCGAGCCACTGTCTCTATACCTCCGGGTGAGGCTTCACAACGTTTAGACGCTGGACGATATCTCAGTGCGTTCAGTTTCTCACCTTGTTCAGTATACAAACATAAAAGGAATTTAGGTTATCACTCAATTCTGGTATGTTATCTATAGTTTAATATTACAGAATTTGTAACCATCTATATCATAAATTCCGTCATCCTTCTTTGATTCTGCCTTTTCACATTTCATCGTATGAGGTGAGGTTGAAACATGATCCAGGCAATCGTGAGTGATTTGCAACTTCTCAAGCATAAGCTTTGCCGCCATCCTCTTCGATTCCTTCTTTGAGTTGGACATCGCTGTTGTGGTGAAGTCTCCGAGTTGGCAGCTGTAAGAGAACGTAGGACAATGATCGGGCCCTGACCTATTTGTCTCCTACATAAAAGATTCCATTAAAATTCATTCCACGGATGTCCTTTTACAAAGTGCTATATCAAAATGAGTCTGCACACCGAATATACGGGACAGGGCAGATGTCTCATTGAACACAATTTCTGCAGGTTTTGAATAGAGAGGCTACTCTCAAAGTCCGATTTTAGTTCCATTTCGTTCATCGTCAAGCTGGTTTGTTCAGCGCAGTGTTTTCAGTAAAATCACCTTTCCTTGGCTTCAAAAAACAGATGTAAAAATTAATACTACAATTTTTCATCAAAGCATTCAGTATCAATAAATCAACCAATACAATTGCCAAAATAAGGTTAAACGAAGTATCTCCATCATCCATGGATTGAACAATGGGTCATTGCTCAAAAATACGTGGTTGAAGTTAGCGCAACGAAAGCAAAATCATCAGTTTCGATATAGTGCACCCCTCAAATATTCACCACTTACAACTGAATCAAAGGACGTAAATATAAAACTTTCAAACTACGTAGTAGAGCGGATCAAAAATACTTTTTTTCGGTTCTGTTTTGGGGCTAGTTCGGATAAGTTGTGATATGTAAAACAATTGTGGAAAATATGAAGAAAATTAAAATATATTCTACGATTCCCCTTTTCATGCGGAGTTTACCTTTCTCATGTAAAAAGCGACAAATTTTAAATTTTTTCTTTGTTTGATTTTCTGTTACATTGTTTTTCCGGACAGTTCGTTAAGTCACGGTGTAGTAGATATGTAAGACCTGAGAGCAGAATTTCAGAGATATCACAATATCTTACGGTTCTACATTGAGCATAGAAGAAACAGAAACATTTAAGCTCAAAGTTTAACCGTAAGGTATTTTTATATTTCTTGAAACTGTGCGCTCAGCTCTTATATATCGCCACCAAAAGTTTGCGCACTGTCCGCAAAAATAATTTGACAGCGATTTAATGCTGTTAAGAAAAATGCTTTCGTGCTAATTAGTGATATATCCTTTTACTTCCGATTCCTTTCGGTCTCACTTAATGAATAGAAGCACTTCAGTACGGATCCTAAGTGAAACCTCTCGCTCAAGTGGAGTTGTAAAGACTGTTGGTAAAAGTGACAGGCAATATATTTTCCCAAAGAACACATTGGGAGTGGTAGTGAAAAACTTATTTCTGAAAAATCATATTTTTTATTTGAAAAATAGCACAATCGCAGTAAACTCAAAAAAGTAGGTTGGAGACATCTTTCCAACCTGCTTTCCACCATTCCCCCTATCCATTGCCAACTAAGACTATAAAGTTTCTAAGGAACCACCACTTTTGGGGGTGTCCCCACCCAAGCGGGAAGGAGTTCCGGCCTCAAAATTGGGCTATCTGCATTTTATTGAATATTCTTTATTAACGTGATATTCCGTGATTCAATGAGCGACATATCTCCCCCACCTATCACATACAGAAATTTTAATAGTAAGTACTGTATAAATTATATGACTATTCAACCAACATACCTAATTTAAACAAATTCGGCGACCATGAAACCTGCGTTGTCCGGTTTGACTAAATGTTGATAATTTACACACAAAAAATGGCTATATGACAGATATTAAAAATGATTCGACTTGCCACGTAAAGACACTAAAAGTTGATCCACTGCTGACTCTACAAATGTAATCCCACAACACATAAGTTTTTGTTTCCCAAATACTAAGAAATCCTATTTAAACTTCAATAGACACTAATGAGTAAACAAATATTTCATGCTTCGTGGTGACTGCAAAAGCTGCCAAATATGACCTCCAATTGCTGCAGAAGTGTCGTCTTCTTTATATGTTATTTACTCAACTCACATTTCCCCCCCCCAACATTCTTATTCAAACCTCAATAGCCAGACGTCTGTCACAGCTATAATTAATAACAAACATATGAAGGAATTCGTCAACAAAAGTAAAATTTGGACATTTACCTGCAACAAATTACAACCTAATTATAAATTCAAATACTATAAATCATCTAATGATATAAATATCGATTTTACTTGTACATATTTTAGAGACTTTAAACTTAGGTATTTGGACTTATAGAAATGGAGACTTTAATCCCACTTTCATTGTTAAGAAATACTATTTAAAATTTATTCAGTAACGAAAAAGTCTTCATAGGCTAATTTTGAATTTATAGAAGATGTAATATGTGTGTTCAAAATGTACTTACAAACAACAAGAAACTGTGTGATGGATCCCAGGAGCAGCCTGTCCAGCTGTAGAAATAATTATTAGATTTCCAGTAAAACCAGTGAAGCCAACCAATTAAATCCACAAATAATAATAATAATAATAATAATACACAGAAAGACAAGGAAAATAAATTGTACTCTTTGGTAGCAACTAATCAAGACAAAATCGCAATAAATGTTTTAAAACCAGAGTAAAATCTTAAGATACTTCTTTACATTATAAAGTCTTCTGCAACGATATCACGTCATGCCACGTCACACCACGCTGACTTGCACCCGTTCCCTTGTTGCAAGCTTTCTGTTGACAGTTGCGCATATACGCGCGCATAAAAAATTGTAGGAGTAAATGACATTCCATTCTATGTGTCCAACTTTTGCACGCTGTGAATGAATGAGAAGAATGGAGACGTAGCATTGGTGCAAAAATCAAAATTATAGACATGCCGAGTAGTTGTTGAATTCATTGCAGAAGAAGTATAAGTGTAAGTAGATAGAGGCACATTTCGACTCCGACATCACAGTATTCATTAAGTAGATTATCAGCAGGGTTGGGAGGAATCATTACAAAATGTAAGCGATTAAAGTAATCATTACATTTAAAGTAATCTGTAATCTGTAATCAGATCATGTTCTGGCAAAGTAATCTGTAATCTACAATTTAAGCAATCCGTCAAAAGTAATCGCAATCTAAACTGTTTTGGATTAAAAGATTACATTTTGGTTGTCTACTGAACTGCACATGAGACATCGAATAGAAAACGCATAGTTTCGAGAATTCATAATCTAAAGTGTTTAACATTTTATTTGGCGCATAAGCTGCGCATGACTTATCACGTAGAAGAATTGAATTTGTTTGTAGGGTATAATAAACATAATAAATAAATATAAATAAATAAATATAATAATATATAAATAATAATAATAAATAATAATAAAATATAAATAATAAATAAATATAATAAGCTAAGGTGAGTGTACACCTAATGCAAACGCAAATGCGTATGTAGTAGGATTTGTAAGAATTTTTTCAGTACTTTGATACCTCTGATACTGTTGTGGCAGTTCTTGACCGCTTTTCCTATGTAATGCAGATGTTTTTTTAATTCAACACGGCAATTCCGTCGTCCGGACCTGTAGAAAGAGTCTTAAGTTTTTCTGGGAAGCACGTGACAATTCCTCGGGAAATATATCTCG
>JAAXYV010000721.1:0-11223 GCA_036851875.1 Novacerus sp. FZ-2019
CATTGAGAGGAAAAAATCATGATAAGGCTCACAAATTGAAGTCCACTCCGTACTTATTGAAACTTTTTGATGTAAGGGATCATGCAAGTTTTACGTCTACAAATTCGGCCAATTTTGGACCCTCTCCCCCTTCCGTCATACATCGTCATCATTGCCTTACCCCCTCCCCTTTTGTGTATGTCATCACAGTTACCGAAGCCAAAATCCATACATGACAACGGTTATACAATAGCAATTTATGTGAAGATCTTACTCACTTCTGAATGTAATAACTAACACCTAACTCGAAATTTTTCCATTCTGCGTCATATCCCTTATATATATGGGTATTTTCTGCCGTTACCCCAATGCGTCGGTATAACGCAATCATAGGCCGCGAATGCAGCCATTTTGCCCGAATCAGTAGTGAAAAAAAGTTAGTATTTTTCTATAGAACTGTTAATTGTTTACAGTTGTATTTGTCATTTCCAGATTCCAAAGTTTATTACTATCGACTCAATATCGTGAAGCAGTTTTATTATCAGACAAAAACACTTTTGACTTCATTTAATTAAGCTGAAATTTCCTTACTGACAAACAATTTTATGAAATGACGCTTTGAATGAGGTTCAACGCAAGTGCACTGAATCGGCGATGCATCGGCTTTGCCCGATTATTGGAGATTCCGCATGGGCGCATCGATTGGTCTGAGTTTTGTCTGCACTGGGGCTTAATATTTCTACTTCTGCCTTTCTCTACTTTACTATTTGTAATAACGAAGCATGCGACATATTCAATCGTTTTCATAATAGACAATTATTGTATATGCAGACCAATTTTGTCTGAAACAAATTTCGTTAATTTTTTTCAAAACTTCAGTTTGTTAAAACATAACTTTAAGCAATTACATTATACATATTTGCATACGCGTAAACTATGAAGATGTGAAGTTTGTGAAAGGTTGTTCCTTAGAGTTATAGATTGCATTAGTAATGTTGAATGTTACAAAAGGATTTAAATGTTGTATACGGACAGGAGTGTTTCAAAAATGTTAAAGGTAATATTCCAACAATGAATTAATTGCTGTGAGAAAACAATTTGCTGTATTACCAGGTAAATCATAGAAAACCTCTTATAAACTACGACGATCTCGTCGCAGAAGCCACTCCGCCAGAAAGGATCACTCATAAGTTAGAATGACGTGTTGGATGTAAGTAACTTTTGTGAGTGATCCGTTTTTGTGAAGTGGCTTCTGCGACGAGACCATCGCAGTTTATAAGAGGTTTTTCTTGGATTTACCTATAGTAATACAAGCAGATAGAGCATTATAATAATTTTCAAATAAATTACGTCAATATTGCCTTGAAGGTATATTTACGCAATATACTTTAAATATTTGTAAACTTTAAACTAGAGGTTTTTGTTATACTTTCTAGATGAAATTATTTCGGTTGAGTACATTCGGTATATAGTACACCGAATATTTCTTTAGCTAAATATGAACTGTATAAACAAAATATAATTAATTACAAAATACAAAATATGAACCTTTAGCATTTTAATTTTGCATAAGCGGTATATAATGTGTACAGTGTTGGTGAGAAGTTTCCGGCCATGAAAGGCCAGTTCCATGGCCACCAGGCAGGTTCATTATTTCCAGCTATAGGCTAAATAGAATGCTGCTCTGCCTTTTCCGATCTCGCATCTTATTAAACTATAAAGAAAGTATTTAAATTTTGTAGGCTATACAGGTGTTGTATATGCAAATCATCTCATCTACCGTGTAGCCTTGCAATATTCAATGTTATTTTAATCATTTGTGTCTCTCATGTAGTCAAAGTTTATGTGGACAGATCACGTTTGTACTCTAAAAAAATACACACTTCACAATATTTGAACTTTTTACCTTAAATCTCATAAATCTGACTATCACAGCTGTATCCGATTGGAATCTATAGTGCACTCATAAGGAATGTCAATTCTACGTCTGGCATCAATTGTTTAAAGGTTATTACGGGGTTTATTAGACACGTGGATGATGAAGTAGTGTAAGATAGCTAATATCTGGTTTCCATTTGCTAATAGGTAGTTTTTGGTGGCAGTTCTTTTGATCACAGCAAAAGATAAGTTATTTTGTTCCCACCTATATTATGCAGTTTTTCTTTTCAATGTATCGGTTTGAATTTATGCAGGCAAGTTTGTATGTACGGGTAGGGAGCGTGTGATTGACTCCGAACCCGAAGAAAGTGAGTGAATCTACATGGAACCCACTTGAAAAGTTGAAAGTAACCATTTAAATACTACCTAAATGAAATTTAACTGACATAATCGAATTGTGTCTTGTACTGTCAAATCTGTTTGATTGTGTGCTGTCAACTTTACAAGTGAAAAGGAGTAATTAAGCAGTTGAACACAACTGAGACGAAATTTTACTTTCTGCTAACACTTATCAATACAATAAATGTTTTATCCACTATGATCAGATTTTGAGCAATATTATTTTTATAACTATGCTCATTCTTTTTGTAGTTTAATAACCACTGCAATCTGATTTTATGATTTTCAGTTTAGAACAATCACTTTTTTGTTGATACAGATTACAGATAGTGTGTAAGTGTATACTATGCAATATTATATAATATATGCTGAGTCAGGCAGGACAGAAGTGAACCTCTCTCGGAGCGGTATTCTCGGCACTTTAGGATGGGTTGGTTGTGTCCGAGCATCTGCAATCTGTAGCTGTACTACGGAGGTTTAGTGAATACAATTGCTGAATATTGTTATATTTATTAGTTGCTGAAGCAAGCACTGACACTATTAAGCTTTACGTTAATAAAATAGTTGTCTTATTCCTTCTTGCCCATCTCATAAACAAATCTTCATGTCTACTATTACAGCTATTTTACATAGACAGCCACTATATGTATACCCCACATCCGAAATTTGTAACCTTTACGCATAGCATCATCATCATACCATTTAACCTCTGCTTTGAAATAAAAAATACTATATAGTGAGCAGCAGTGTATATCAGTTCTACTTAAGATTACTTATATTATTAGTATAGATAGTATGGAGCGGATGGTTTCGACTAAGGAAGGACATAAATAATATTTTTCGATTTTAGCTGCAGCATTCCAGGCTTCCAAACTCGTAAATTGCCTCCAAATTTTATTTTAACATCTACACCCATACTAGACCCTTCAGTATACTTATGTGGCTGCTTTTAAATTGAAGTCTTCAACGTAGATTCAGCATATTAACAAGACAACAGAATTTTTTTTAAGATATTTTATTTTCGACTCGTGCACACACGAAAATCATATATTTTTGTAAATTGTATTTTATAAAACTAGACATAAAACTTCTGACAATTTACTTATTACGATTGAAACTAATATAGTTGTGCAAACCTGTACTATACTGCTGCCTGATAGAAAGGAGATAGAAGAACAAAATGTAAGGATTTCACTGGATTTAAAGATGTTAGACAGATAGCTTTTGGTCACTCAACTCGTAATGAAATTTTGAACTCAAATGCTCCTTATTGTGTTCATCTACACATAGGTACAGTCAACAGTGTATATTTCATGAATCTACATAACAGTAGTGAATTTACGGGCTAACCATTGCTGATCTTGATATTCTTATTGTACTCTGTCAACTTCACCTATTTTTCCTTTACTTATTACCTATAATCAATAATTGTCGTATTTATTCAAAGATCTGCTAGTCTCAAATGATGGCCGGACATAAAACTAGAAACTTTAAAAGATAGTCAGGGTTTGGAAAGATGGTAGGTTTGTACATTATATAAGCGGAAACATAGCGGCAGATGTATGATAGGCAACATTTGGATTTATTACTTGACAGCACCCAATATACACCTTTTACAGCTTGGTATCATATTAGACTTGTTATAGAATTATAACACACACGAAATATTTCAATACAACACTTACCGTGAAACTATGCGCACTGTGAAAACTTAACAATATAAGACCAAAGACAGACGAAAATTCACATTTAAGCACACTTGAGTACCTTGGTATTACTCACCCTAACAAAACTACGTACAGAGTATCAAAGTTCCATAGAAAACAAAAGTTCAAAGATTTGAATTAAAACACTAGGTTTTTCGAAGTGAACCGGGTCTCGAAAAATTGCCGGGCTTTAAATAATGCCGAGGTGAATAGAGTAAAGTTTGGAAGGTGCACTCCCAGCTATCTTTCAATGAATACGGTAGGCATATATATATATTCACATTACTTGTTCCTGTATTGAGGTGGGTTAAGTTTAAGTCTTTCACCAGTTAGCGATCTGAGTTCTTTATTGTGATACACCAACAGAGAAAAGCGTTGTATTTTGTCACGAAATTCTATGTGAATAAAGTGATTGCAAGCTGATCTCATAAATATATTCACTTACCATTCGCCACAATTAATTATAAATTCTCCGTTTACGATTACTTAAAATAGTTATTAAGTACCTTAGATTAATTAAGGTATTAAGGATAAATTTGGGCTGGAGTAGTACAATGTTTTAATTATGTTTCAAAACATAACTCCATAAACCCTGGGTGAAATTTATTAATTGACACCTGAATAAATCGAAGTATCACTATCATTGTATTCTTAAGCTGCGATGTGTTCCATGCTTAATCATGGGACCGATCGGATAAACAAGAAATAATACAGTGCAGCAGAGCATGTGAATTAGTATGGTTGTATAGTGTAGAGCTGAAATAAGTTTTCGATTCTCGAACAGTAAAGACCATGGGTATGAAAAAATTCAGTCAGACGTAAGCCGACTTCATAGTTTAGATTGAAGGGGGAAAATGAATGAATGAATACTCACTATACACAAGGGAACATTATACGGTGAAAAATTAGATTTATGGCTCATTGAATTCAGAAAGAGCGCACTGTGGCTATACCGTCTTCAACGTTAAGGCTAACGTGGGATGGAACGGGTTGAAACAAATGTCGGAGACAATGCATAGCAGCAGAGCTCTTGTAATAATCTTTCTGATGATCAAAGCCATTATTTTTGCATTTACAGGGAAGAATTACTAGCCGAATATAAGTTGTGCATACAATTATTCTCTGAATGCTCAAGTGGAAACCGCAAAGATGACTAGTCTGAGCGTAGCTATACAGCTTCTCTGTATATGTCACGTCTTGACCTCTCTGGGTCTCCGTGTAACATAAAAAATGAAACGTACAGTTGTTAGTTTAGACCAACCAGTGTCAGTCAGTTCAAACTAAAAACTAAAGCTATGCTTCACTATAATACAGCTTCAAAAAGAAGTATCCCCTCTTTATTTACTTATATGTACTTGATTTTGCATATTACATTACATTACACTACACTACACACATTGCTAAGAACTCATCCTCACTCAGTCAGAGTACTACTTTCTTCTCAGTACAAAGAAATTCGAAGGCCTAATAACGACACAAACATGTCTATCTATGCGGCGTTGTTCTGGTTGTATGCCTGCACACAAGACGCAGTCAATTCAACAACGCCATGTATAAGTGCATACGTATACGTATTACTATTGCCTAACAACACATATTGTATATTGTATTGTAGCGTCTGTTTATGCCCTGCTTCAGAATTTTCGATATAATAACATGAGGATAAGTTTACCTAAGTGTTGCTGTGGAGTGAACTGAGGAGGAAGTAGAATATATATATAATATATATATATGTAAAACGGATGGCTGTTGACCACGGAACATGAAGAATATATAGCTGAGTCACGGTAAGTTGTACAGGTTAAATTTCTATAGTGTGATGTGATGAGGAGGATTGTATTGTAATGTAATGCATTTGAAACTAATATATTTTTTGTTATCATTCATAACCCGAAAATCTCTGCTTGTGATAGATAGACATTAGACCGTTGTGTCAAGCTTCGCGATGGCCATGTAGGTTTATTAAAGCCCAACCAAAGTACGCGATGAACTTGAGATGATGGTTGATGCTACACACTGAAAGAACAAAAGGGATGAAATGCCTATTGTATACCTGACTGGATGCCGACTACTGCTCACTCATCCGCTTTTGTTTTGTGTACAACAAATTCCACATTGTGGATATTAACTTTACGATTGCAAAGAATCTTTGTAATTAACAGCTAGCTCCCAAATTGGGCGGAATCCTTTTCATCCATTTCCCCCTTCTTTCTTTCTTTACGTCCTTATATTCATATCACCCATACTATTATTTTATTACGCCGAGGAAATTTCGCCTTCGCAGTTCAGTCCAGTAGTGCAAGAGAAGAGTGCAGTCATGGGTATCATATGAGTGACGGCAAAGAGAACGAGAACCCCACTCAATGCTATGAGTCCTATGCTCATCCTACACTACACTACAGTAATAATATTATAATATCAGCTATACACAAGCATTATGCATAAATACTGACCTCCAGTGATGACCCTAAGCTAGACGTAACTTACGTAACGCACTGAGAGTAAGTATACATAATAGGACGGTCTCCGCAGGGAAATTGCGACAAGAAGTCCACTGCATGAGCAGTGACTCGACACTCTTCTCAACTCAAATGTAAACAGAGGCAGATAAATATATAATGTAGAATGGGAGAGGACAAACACCTGATAAAAACCACACGGAATGAATGCAAGCAGAAAAAACATTTAAGAATATTCATAAGTTAATCAATCACACGTGAATATTTTAAACAGATTCAAAATGAAGACTCCACTGCGTTAAATAAACACACACACATATCTATCTACCTACTCTAGTCTTCTACACTCGGTCGGATCTGCTCCTCAGACTTGGCTTAGTTGTTACTTGCTTCACACTGCAGCTGCAGTTAGGTAAAAGCCTTGTATTGTGCAGTTTGCTTGAGCAGTGGAGCCGTGCTTCCTTATGAGTACATTGGAACTCTTTCCTATGTCAGTTACTTAGTATACAGTCATATTATTATTAATATTATAGTGTAGTGTAGTGCAGTGCATACGCGTGTATTAGGTCTTATAAAAAATATATCTCGGTGGACTCGGTACTGTAAGACTCATGTCTTACATGTAATGGTTTCTACAAGTGATTCCCCCTCATGACGAATTACTCCTTGTCAAGAAGGAAGAAATTTTCAATTTCAACTTGAAATAATATATTTTAATATTATGGACATGGATATGGTTCAAGTTAGAGTGAACTAAATGAGTTTCTTTATCCCCATTACATTACTGATGACGGCTACAATTGGTATATACCTATAGGTTAGGTTAGGTAGGTAGGAAGGTAGAAGGTAGATACTAGATAGTGTTTTTTTTTCATCTCCCATCTCTTGAATACATTCCCATTAAAAAATTCCTTTCCTTTCCTTTCCTTGGCTTGACTTGACTTCATAAGAAACGATTACTGATGTCACACGCACGAAAACCACATTTTCCCTCTGTTCTTACGTAGCGTTAATTCGATACACAAGTCAAAGTG
The DNA here is from genome assembly GCA_036851875.1 of Novacerus sp. FZ-2019. Lineage (NCBI taxonomy): Eukaryota > Metazoa > Arthropoda > Collembola > Entomobryomorpha > Tomoceridae > Novacerus > Novacerus sp. FZ-2019. The sequence continues at coordinate 7,456 of JAAXYV010000721.1, forward strand.
TGCCCAGATTACTAGACTTCCAAGTTCGATCCTACTACATTCCAGATCTGTGTTGACAAAATCGATATGTGCAAGGGAAGCGGGTGCAGTGCAGTGCATCATGTCAAATTAAATTCTCTATAGATACTGTTCCAAGACCTACGCCTCATTCACTTTCTTGAGTTTTGGCTGAATTATTATATCTATATCTAAAAACAACCTAACTCTTAAGGAAATAGGTGAATTTATAGCAAGGAAAATTGACCAGTGTATCATTGTCCATTGTAATACACGTGTTATTAGGTATACACTATTTAATTATGCTAAGTTATACTCCGCCTCTTAAACTATCCATGGTGAACTACTTCAATTTGTCTCAACTGAAAATTCAGAGGATGAAAAGATACGGAGACGAAGTTCATTTGTTAAGTTGACTATGTGAGGTGTGTGTGTCTGTGTGTTTAAAGATAAGACATTATGATAACTACTACTACTTCTTCCTTATAGCTATATACATGTGCTCATTGGACATTGGAATATTGGAAAGTCCAATGTTCAGCTCCGCGGCTTACAATCGCGAAAACTGTGATTGAGTGAAATATGACGGAGGCAGAGTAAAGAGACATAAATCACATGGGTCGTATGCATCACATCTGCATATTAATGAGTGAAGAACTTTTTTTTTTCAAGTGCTTCTTTTTTCTTAGTGAAACTATAATGAATCATTCGAAGAAATGGCATCCACAACCACCGGCATGGCTCATCACACAAGACACAATGCCTTCCCACTATGACACATGTCTTTGAGTGAGTCGGACGGACTCCATTTCCAATGTGAATGAATACTTACTTCTATGAAATGTTCAAAGAGAAGAAATTTGAGCAAAGCAAACAAGTGAATGGTGTGGAAGTATTTTATAGCATAGTATCGTATACGTATTCCTTCCTAGGTATATCATTATTATATGGATGCAGATATCAAAGGTAGAATAGGAGATGCGGATGCGATGCGACCGTTGCGTTGCGTTGGCAAGCTACAGTTGTATATTATACCATAGACAGGGAGTAAGTATATAGTTAGTTTGCTTCTATAATTGTTTATGTTTAATAAGCATTTCATTGCGGTGCGTGATGCAGTTGGCACTGGCAGTGTAGAGATTGGGCAGATCTGCTGTCTGTCGAGTATTGTATTGGGATGGGACAACAGGAACGGACAACGGAGTGTAGACTGGTATGTATGTGTATGTATGTGTACTATAAAGGACACGAAGAATGTGACGAGGAGCGAAGGAGTGATGGAGATGTAATGTAATCTAATGTGAAATGGAGAAAAGAAAGATGAAGATGAACTTTCTTTGAAGCGCCTTACAATGGATTTCTAAGAGAGGAGAGGTGTGCAATCAAAGGAAAAGAAACTAGGCATACCTGGGCAATTAAAGCATATAATTAGCTTTCATTAGAACTTGCATGTCTCTGCCTTTTTTCTCGACCCGGTTCGACCGCATAAAAACTTTTCCGAGATTCTTCATCATCACATACATACAATAATATTATAATACTTCTTCTCCACTGCAACACAAGAGAGAGAGAGAGAGTGAGACGACGTCGAAGGAAGAGAAGTGAAGTGAGTGGTGGATAGAATATTGTGATTACCTCTTCCTATTCTTACCCACATCTGAATCAGCCAATCTCTCTCTACCCACTAAGACGCAATCATTCTCTCATATTAACTGCCATTACATCCAGAGGTTTGTCCGAAACCCGTCTCGTAATTTGCATTAGGTATTCATTATTTCATTAGGTTTGTGTACGCGATGAAGTTTTGATTTCAGCCTCTCCGATAAATTATTTACTTTGCTTCCTTCATTTGCTACATCATCATAGCTTCAGCTTTTAGTAGAGTTCACAAACTACTCGTCTCTCTTTCTCTCCTCTCACTCACAACCCAACCAAATTCGACTTTCTACAGAGACTCAAATAAACTAACTAAACCTCACAAAACTATAATCATCTAAATTCATTGGTTGGTTGGCTGGTTGCTTGCTTGGTTTTATTTCGTTCGATCCTTCATTCTTTTCTTTCTTCTGACTACTCAGAACTCAAGCATTAAATTTTTGCCCTATTGCATACAAATTTTAATCGCTCTGGATTGCACTCATCATCAGGTCCAGTCAAAGCCACTCATGTGATCTATAATAATAATAATGTATATACACTGCCTGCATGATAAAGAAAGAGGTGCTTATCACCCAGCCGTCCGTCCGTCTGTGCGTATGAACCGAACCTCATTTTGCCTTTGCTGCTGACTGACTACATGATAATAATATGATAACTAACCGACACACATACAAACAACCACTACACTCAACTCACTCCTTCCTTAGTCATCCGTCTCCGTCACTCCTCCCGAAATGGGGGAATACGCGACGGCGAACTATACCGCTTTTGATTATGTCTCCATCTGGTACTGAGGAAGCAAATCTTTTCTTCTCTTCCCCAGCATCCTGGTCCATGGTGTTGTTAAAAAACACCAGAGAAGAAATAGTTTCTCAGTTCTTTACACTCACCACTTTGTCTATGCAATTATATCTATGTACACTAATACATTATTACATACGTACCAGAGAGAGGTTGGAATTAATGTTTGCCTAATTGCTTATCTCCTATTTGCCTATGACGGTACGAAAGAATGTTTGAAGGTCAATGTAAGTCAAATTCTAACGAAATCTTGAAAAAATAGCCGAAAAGCTTAACCATCGTTATATTATTATTATCTTTAAAGACTTGATCATTATGTGTGATGAACATATATTTTTCATTTGTTACGAAAATAAAGTTACGCATTACGCAAATTGGTGTCATAATCACGTACATAGGACAAAATTACAACTGGCAAAGAACAACGTAAGCCTCACAGTATTGAATTAGCTGTAGTAGCAAATTGCTATGAGGAGTATTGAGAGAGGGAGAGAGAGATTGGAACTTTCACTGCCTGTTTGTTCTCGTCACTTGAGTTTGATTTTCTTGTACATAGTATACGTGTACAGTGAATTACACAGTTACTTTCTGAGATTATTATGTCTACAATTGACAATAGGTGCATTGCTTACATAGCATTACCTAATGCGAATGAAAACAATTAACTTCATAGCTGCAATGCACATCATTATAGTGTTCAATGTAGCATATCAAGTATATTTTTAGTCTAATAATGAGCATCTCTGGTACCTTTATTTCATAAGAACTTTCAAAGTCCCTGTATGTACATCAACGTAATTTATCGTGTAGCAACAATAATCCTAGCCCAGGTTCATCACTGATTTATTTGAAAAAGAGCATCCGGTGACCCAGCACATCATTGTACGTGATGTAATCAGACAAAATTGATTGCTAATATTTTTATATTAATTCATATTAACTTTTTAGTAAATATCTTAAGATATCTTCATCGCAAATTTTCAAAGAAGCATGGTATGTTAGAAAAACTGCAGCTTGAATAAACAGTGATCAAGACAGGAAAATTAAATCAATTTGTACATCTATAATTTTACCACTGCTCCCAGTGATTAAACGGAATGCATTGACAGCTTTGCCATAATCAAATCTTATTCTTATAATGTTTGTAATTGTATTGCACTGGTGTCATTAATTAATCTCAAATTATTCTCCTGATGAAGACGGGTGTCCTAGTCCAAAACTCGAAAGTTTTAAACTTTTAAATATCAAATTATGGCTTCTAATACCGTACCTGGAAATTTTAATATAAGAAGCTGGAAAAGTGTAAAATAC
>JAAXYV010000722.1:0-11218 GCA_036851875.1 Novacerus sp. FZ-2019
TTAACCGTATGCCGAAGGAGTTGAAATCCGTTCCAAACGACAATTGTATGGCAAACTTAAACTATATTGAAATTAAGTTCTCATGCATTCACTTATTGTATCTAAAGCTCAAAAAAAAGTGTAGACGGATTATAATTCAGTGCTGCATTAGTGTATGAAACAATTAGGTTTAAAATTATCCCCCAGATTTGATGCTCTCCAAAATTATTTATTTTTCACAATATAAGATCAATTTGAACACAATTTTATGACGATTTCAAAGTTCGCTATTGTATCAAATTCGATGGAACTGATTTTGCTGGAAGGTAGAGGTTAAACACACCAGTCTGAGCAAAACTCAACGGACTTTTCAAATTTTCGCTTCTCCGACTAGATTCTACGATGTTCAACTCATCACCATGTCGTAATTATGCGTCTCCCGCTTGAGGTCTTTACGGTCTAGTACCACACAAAACACTGGAAATTGAGTAAACGTATGTGTTACACTTAATATTCAGTGAATTCTTAAACTCTACCTAAAATTTAGTTGTACCCCATTTGTATTTAGCATTCTGAGTCGACTTCTACTCAAAATTGAGAACAAAAAATGAAAACTTTACTTAGCATTCAATGCATACCTTCGTTACAGTGCGCTCAGTACTTTTATTTCTTACTGTGGTCCATAAATATACTTATTTAATTTTTCTAGATTACTACAAATTCTGTTGAATCATTTTTGGCCCAAATATATAATGAATTAGTTTTGGATAGATTTTCCCAGTTTTGAATAATTGAAATATGGGATTCAATATTGTACACCTCAAGTTTTAAACACTTGTAACCTAATTCATCGGAATACATGTAAGTGCACTAAAATTTACAACAAGCTTCTGTAACCCTCAGAAAAAAATTACATCGAAATCATGGGCACACTAATCTGTGGTCTCTAATTTTATTAATTATCACGGTAAATTGTCTGCCTTGAATTAAAATCTTGCCGTTTGATTGGCAAATAGATCAATCAGTGAAATATTGTTTACAAATTTTAACTATTGATTTATAATTGCGAGGATTTTGAATTTTCAGCTTGATCAATGCCATATGACATATGATATGGCAGGAGGGTTGTTATTGTGATGGATTGTAGTTAGCTACGTTAGTATCAGCAGAAGGGTCGAACGTGCTAATCTCCTGGTTGCGGATATCTTTAATAGCAGTCCGCATTTCATCAAAAAGTTTGTCCAGATCCTCTTCGCTATCTAGACGCGGATGTACTAATTTTCTAAATCCGGATACAGCGGACTTCTCAGACATCACAGATTTCATTTCCACAACGAGGTGGAGTCGTGCTAATCGAACAAAAAGTTCGTTTTCCTTTGCCGCGTCCACTTCCTCGCTTATGCAGAGTGTCTCTCTCAGAGCAGTAATTTCTTCATCTTGATCGTTCAACAGTTTTTCGATGTGAATTTTCCTGCGACGTTCGTTCTCGACTTCTCGCTGTAAGTCGTTCATCAATTTCTCCTTGCGGTTGAGCTGTTTTCTCGATATCTCATACAGATCTTGATATTCAAGAACATTTCTTTGATACTTCGCTATTTCTTTCTGGCCCTCCCCTACGTCTTGACCAATTCGATTGACGGATTTTATAAATCTTCTACAACGGCGTCGTAATTCGTTAATCTCCGTAGTCAACTTATTAATATCCCGGCAATGCTGAGGAGAAGCAGTCGGCGACAATTTGAAGTATCTCTTCCCAGCGGTGTTGGAACAGTGTGGCACATTTAATTTCTCCTCAGGAACACTAAGAGTAGGATGAGAACTTACTATTGTAAAGGCAAGAGGCTTTGGAGCCGGATTATTGGCCATTGAATTTGCTTCCACTTTCTCATGACGTGGAGTTCCATATGATGTTTTTGAATTCAACAATAATTTCATTTTGCTGAATATCTCAGCAAATTTGGTTAAATCAGCGGCAGTTCTGACACCAATACCATAGATTGTCTCAGTATCCTCGTCCATCCAATAGCCAAATACCTTACTCTTCATTTTTAATTCAGTATTTTGCACAATCCTGCTGTACAATACTAATCGAACTCCTTCGGCGCTGAAGCAATATGCACCTTTAATGACGTCATGATAGAGAGACACAGACAGTTCATCTGCAAGCGGGATCCAAGTACTTGGTTCGCCAAGTTTTAGAACAAAGATGTACGCTTTCACGGTAAGAAAATGAGTGTGTTCCATTCCTCCTATCAACAGCACCGCAAATAAAACCATATTACTTTATGTACATTGAAATTTTCTTATTTATCCGTTCCCAGTTCAATATTCAATTTTTACAAGGATTACGTTTCATTAGCTTCATAATTTAAAACAAAATGATAGACTTACAAAAGAAACAGGGATATCGGCAAAAACTTATAACAGGAAATGTTATTTATAATCTTGTCTTTGAAGCTCAGTCCTGGCAAGCGCTAGGTGGAATATAATTGTGCTTGAATATCAAACACTTTTAGAACAGCGAACAGATTTCGTTCAATGTGGACAACAGAGGTCAAAAAAACCAATATTAAGTCACACTCACTTGTGCAATGAAATTGAAAGAATAATAATGCAATTGTTCTTGTTGATTTCTGTAACAAACAAATCACTCATTGGTTTGCGTCATCATGGCAACCGATCAACATTATATTTGTACAGCGAGTATCCCAATATACTCGACTGTGTTTTTATTCATGTTTGCTTTTCCTTATGGCAATTTCCGTGGGGAATTTTTACCAGAGCGATGCCCAGATGATTACTGATGCTTTCGCTGTGGACTTGCCTGTTGCATAAATTCTATTTCTCAGTATTAATTTTGTGACAGAGAATGCAAAATTATCACTTTTGTAATGAAAGCAGATACCGCAGTTGAGTCATGATTTTACCATGTTGATTTAAATAAGTATCGCTTAAGCGTTAAAGCGAATCAATGTTACGTTATTACAAATGGCATCATTGCCACACAAAGGTACATACGGAATCAAACTCTGGACTGCGTCACAAATTCTGAAAGTTTACATTATTGTTTACTTTAATGCAAGTTAGCAGGGAACGAAATGAAAAATAGTGGATTTGTTGTAATTGGAACTATGATATTTAGACATTCCTAAATATTAAAAAATAGTTATACGTACTATACACCATCATATCAAAATTATGCTTTTTCCAATATTCACCATTGGCTCTCATGGGATATATATATCGGAATCACAACTATATCTGGGCTCTCCATATCCGATTATCCGTTCACTACAATGTTACACGTACAATGAACTCATGAACAGAGTTGCCCGAGTGTAGGTGAAACTCGAATTAGTCAATTTGCCTCTACTGCACTTTTAATAATCGGCCAACTCCGATGTATCGGTTTATGAGTCGCCGATTCAGTGCATGCGTACTGAAACTAATTCGAGTCGTCATTTCATAAAATTTAACATGAAGATTCAATTTTTTCTTCAGCGCTCACAAATGCTTTTGACTGTTAATAAAATTGTTTCACTATACTAAAAGTCGAGTAATAAATACTGGCTTCTGGAAATGAAATGCGGAAAAGACGTATAATTAACAGCTCTAGGAAAAAAAAGACGTACCTCTTTCCACTAGGCAGCATCGACAAATCTCTGTTTCTGAGTCTTGGAATTCGCTGATGCAGATGCAGGTCGATTCAGGCAACTTGGCGAAATCGGGTGTAATGCATGCCTACGCCAGGGCACCGTGGAAACACGTCTCATACAGAACTCAATATACCATCACCGGTCTTGATTGGTAGTGAGTATATTAAGGAATGCCAAAATGATGTATTTTTGTAGCTTAGACATTTTTATGAATATACAATTTAGGTTTCGTTCACTTATGCTTTTATTATTCTACGAACGAGGTGTTGTATTATCGTTCCAGAACGATCATTCCTAGCAAAATAGTCTCAGATCATTTTTAACTCGTGTTGCTCTCTTCGATGCTTGTACCCAAATCGTTGGTACTTCTTCGTCATTGTAAACGATTCCATCATGGTATGTATTCGCTCTTACGAGAGCAGTCTCCAGCACCTTTGGTTGATCATATAGAGGTCGCGTTAGCTATACTATACAATTTGAGTCAACCACAGACTCCAATTGTTATGTAGGAGTCTAATCTGTCAGGCATTATTTTGCATTTTACGCAAATCCTACCGCTCAGTTTTGACTTTTAGACTGACTAGAGGTAGATCATTTTTGAACAGGCTAAGTTCAGATGCGTTAAACGACCAGGCCAGTCATCTCCTATGGATGGTTCAATCAATTAGAATGAATTATAGCAATTGCTCTATTTCGTTCTTGATTAGTCATGCAGGGAACATTGAGATTTTCAATGTGCTTCAATGATTTAATGATTGATTGATTTCGCTTTATTCAATTGACAACTTTTCCATATCGAAAGTGAAGTTCAAATTCAAATAAATTCCATGGATATTCTGTGACCTAAACAAGAAACATTTCACTGAAGTCAACTAAGTTTCATGGTTAACTGAAATATTTTGACCACTTTAATGCCAATTCATAATTGGAGTTAGGTTATTAGAGTACTGATTGAAGTTTTCTGTTGAGAAACTTTTACTTAAAAATTTATCTTTATAAATATCCAATTTTTTAATCATGTAGGTATTCCACCAAATGAAAGGATTGTTCTACGGTGGCTGCAATTATTTGCAAACTTATATAATTACAGAATTACGACTTTGAACCGACCAGAATTCATCGCATTGCGACGACATAATACTTGCATAATTTCATGCTTAAAATGGTTGATGTACAGGCAATATACGTATGAACTGGTGCTCGCTTTATGGTTCTTGGTAAACATCTCGAACCGAAATCTTCTAGGAGGGATCAATGTGAAAAGTATATTCTATAGCAAGTTAAACTACTTTGAAACAAGCAAATACAACGGAATGACAGAATGTTGTTTATGAATGTACGCCCCATACTAACATGAGGAATACAACGGTGAAATATGTGTATTGAGTATAAAAGCCTCACGTTGCATTCTGATGTCAACATTGATATGGGGTTGTAGATCTTGCAATATTAAGCTAAATGATAAGAATGTAACAGATTCTGAGGACAAATGAAATTCATTGCGTTTCCGTGGTACTTCTGATGGGTACAGTAAACCTCAATTCGAATTTGGTAATTTGGGCATACTGATTACTAAACCATATGTAGCAATTAAAGGCATTTGCGACGCTTACTAGTATATATCTTTGTGTTAAGAACATTGAATTTAAGGTTATGTATGTCATAATACTATAGTAACCAACAACAGTCAGACGAAGCATTTTAATTATTTGAAACTTTGAACTGGAGTGAAGATTATGGAGGACTATTCCCTCATAGAACTGAATGAAGCTTATTGTACCATAACTTCACTTCGGTTATGGAAATGTATGTAGTATCTATCACTAGTATATCGAAAGAACACAAAGAAAAAAGAATCAGAACCTTACCCTCTGCTTAAATCTGTCCTTGTACCCCATCTACGTCTGAGGAAATGTACAACGAGCTACATCTTTGCATTGCCCTAAATTACCTGTCACTTGCATTCATTCCTTTTGGTTAAAAAGAAGAATACCTATATGTAGGAATAATTAGACACAAGATAAGTGAGGGGTTTCGGGTGATAGATGGAAATAGAATAGGTGGGAATGGGAAACAGAACGGATTAGATAGGAATAGAGATAGAAATGATTCTCATCTATTTCTATGAATCATTACAGTGCAGTCGTAGTAGATGCATGTGGGCATACAATTCAATACATAATAATAATAAGACGACGTCTCACTTGTATTGTTTTCAGACGTACAGATACTGTACTGTACTTTATTATCCGTGGGGGTACAGCAATTAATTTGATCACATTTGCATTGTTAATAAAAGTCGGTTGCCCACAATACAAATTCAAGCCACTCCACCGGGTAATACGAGAGGCAGCCAGGAAAAGTATACGCAATGAATTAAAGAAAAAGTAACGGCTACTGAACAGACCTCTGCAGAGTTCTCCCATTGGGGTTGGATGCTGTTTCCCACAGAAAGCCGAAAACATGAGGTTGAACCTGAAAATATTAGAACATTGTCTTTTCTAACTTTGAGACTATGACACCTAATACAAAGTTAAAAGAGATAAAATATATTGTATCTTTAGCTTATAACCCTACTGCCAACCTTTCTAATACCATATATTCTAATCCTAATTCATTCTTTTTCAAACCTGACTTTCCCATTATCGTGACTTACAGCTTTTCTGCACCACTCCTACTAGTTGCTTAGTATTGTTATTGGTATTTGTGTTACTGGGAGTAGAAGTGGGTAAGCAGATCATGCCACGGTGGGCGGAGCTACGATATGAATTGTTCGGTTTACGCAGTCCATGCCGCGATCATACCAGTAGTGTGTTAGTCTGGGGATCAGACCACGCAAAGGGTGGCTTGGCCTAGCACGTTCAAAATCTCAACTTACCCCCAACAAACCTCACATAACCTAACAAATTTCAAGCAGCCTCCCCCCCCCAAAAAATCTCACAGCGCCCCAAAATTCTTACCACGTCCGACAAGCATCAACACATCAAAATAAATCTCATACCGCCCCAAAACAACTCCCAGATCACACATGCAGGTGGAAATTGTTGGTTATGTATGAAGCGATCGTGACACAGTGGTGGGAGCTATGGCATTTTGTGGTAAAGCAAAACCATGAAATTAAGCTACAGATGATGACATACGAAGGATTTTGTTGAGCTCTGTTTAGGAGTGACGACGTCATATTATATAGATGTTTCAGATACTCGTCTATTTTCCAAATCGTACTGTTGTTTCAGCCGAATTGAGGTAGTTGTATTAATATTTCTGGTACAGACCATGGAAGGTTACAAGTATGGAGAAAAGCGTTGGAAAAACGTTTAGAATCAACGGGAATAAAACTCCGTTACACCCATGCATCATTTGTTAACTACGAATACTTCTATCTCAGCTTGAGCACCGGAGCAATGAGGTGAACAAACTAAAGTGCCCTGATTCCTCTAGGCTTTGCATTCTCGATTCCCGTTATATCTCCCATATATAACAAGCATACCTCGACGGAAAAAAGGCATAGTGAGTCAACTTCTAACTCTGCAAATACAGCAGTCTAAGACCGGCAGAAGTTTACAGTTTATCGACATCATCATGATAGCTTCTGTGACAGAATTTTTGTATGGTATGTATACAGCATACACCAATTTCGGTGATTGGTGTCCAGCGGTCATATATCCAAACGATCCGAATGTGCAAGCCTATGTTGATAAGCAAAGAATCCAACAAACGCATAGTTTGACGACTCGATTGAAATCGTTCAGGTACTGGCCTGTACCACATGTATGCACAGCAAAGCTTGCAAAAGCTGGATTTTTCTACCTCAATAACCGAGACCTGTCATGTATCATCGGCACTATACAGAACTAACCAGGAATCTTGAACTTCTGTTACTCATGTCAATAGATAATGTGCGTGTGGTTCCGAGGAGTTGCCGGCTGTTGGAAAGCAGAAGATGTACCAATGAACGAGCACCGGATTCATTTCCTCACATGTCCTTTTGTTTGCGGTTACGATGTAGGAGACATACCTTAGTAGTTTCCCATTTTTATCATCAATTAGTTCTATATGAATTATAACGCTTTGTAAAACGAAAAATACAATAAAACCGTCATTCAACTACTTCCGTTATATAAACGTTTAACATAAAAGATTTCAAATATAATGCATACACAAAAATTGTTAATATGCCAATACAGGATTTTTTCATTCCAACCACAGTCACATTCGAGATAGCATGGTATACAGATGGATTTTTACATTACCCTGAGCAGTAACGCTTCTCCAGATTACGGCGAAAATAAAATAAGTGATTCTCGTATAAAACTAACAGTACCAATAAAACTGCCTCCTGATGAATTTGAAGTGGCTTTAACAGAATGTACATATTTGTATAGTTTGCCTTTTATCCAAAAGGGTGTCAATCTGTTCACTGTCAGCAACACCAAACCTGCACCTCAAGCTTATACTGAACAGTTAATGACAATAAAACAACATACATTTCACCGTTGTGGAACCGATAATGAATATGTTATAAGTAGTGACGCCGATATCTACAGTTTTGGGAGTCTTTTAGAAATGATCAAAGCCTTTTTTCGATGAGATTTAGAGGTTGTAATTGTAGAAGGATTCGCGCATATATATCTTAAAGCTATAGTAAAAGAAGGGGAGGGTTCCAATTTTGTAACGTTCTCAGGTAGAATAAGCAATATAGTCGGAATTCCCGATCTCGGACCGACTTCTTCCGCTGGCTGTATGACAGATGAAACAAAAACCGAAAAAGTTGTATAAAAAAGAAATCACAATTTGATTTATATACACAGATTTAATCCAGAATCAATACATGGGCAATAGAATGGCACCCCTGCTTAGATGCTATAAATATGATGGGATGGAGAAACAATTCGTTACAACAGATTTCAAGCATTTAATGTATATGAACTTATATCTACCGTATTTTGACGCCGTTCAGGTGTATACCAAATGTGAAAATGGGGAACCGGTCCCATTCATGTTTGGACCGTTTACAGATACACTTCATTTCCACAAGAAGAAATTTAAAATAGCTAACGAGTATAATGTATACCTGCAACGGCGATATCAACCAATACTTTCAGACAGCAAATTCTCAATACGGTGGCGGAGGACTGCAGTACTATAGAGGAGATTTGAAAAGACAACGAGGCTTTGGGATTGGAGAACTATTCGGAACAATAGCCAGGCATTTGATGTTAATCCCAAAATAATTATTCCCGTATACAGAAACAGCTATTAAGGGTGTAGCATCAGATGTCATGAACAGTCGTGACATAAAACAGTATGTCAAAAAAACTTCAATAACAGCAATAAAAAAAGCTGTAGCAGACTTTCTCAGTCAGTCTGGCAAAGGGGTTAGAGGCGTCGGAAGTCGAAGCTTATGAAGGAACGTGTAATAAAGAAAAGACATGTTGTGAGGAAAACTAAATCAAGAGTAAGGAAAAGATCTGTTCCGAAGAGAAAAAAACAAGTCAAGAGAACTCGAAAAAAGAGCAAAATTGGAAGCATATTTAATCATGCCTGGGATCCAAAGACATGTAATAGAAAAACCCAATTCCTCAAACATAAATCATATCCGAGCCGAAACAGACCTGTTCACTGAGCCTGGATATGATGTTACATTAGAAACAAGTCATGAGATTGACTATCATCCTATGGAAGTATAGCAGAACTAGCAGGCCCTATATCATTTCTGATTCATGGAAATGGTAGAAGCTACATTGACACTTCAAGGGTTAGGTTGTACTTACGATGTAGAGTCGTTGATTCTGTCGAAGCTGCTTTGCCAGTATGGGGTGCTGAGGATTCAGCATTTGCACCCGTAAATAATATCGGTGGTGCATTGTTTGATTCCTTATCAGTATTTCTTAATGAAGTCGAAATTACGTCAAAATCCAAATCACATCATATATTATCGTACATTGAAGCTGTTCTTGGATATTCCCAGGAGTATAGGAAATCTCAAGCTAATGCCTCTATGTATTTTAAAGAAAATGATACTACAGACATCAATAATGCAAAGAATACATCACCAGAAAAAAAATTAATATCTGAGAGCAAAGTATTAGAACTTTGCGTAAAACCTCATACCGATTTCTTTATGCAAAACAGATATTTAATACCTCAGATAGATCTGCGTGTTGAATTCCATCGATCTTCAGACAATTTTGCTTTGTGAGCTTCAGCAACCGTTCTAGGACAGGTTCGGAAAACCTATAAGATTGAAATATCTGAGCCGAACTTGTAGTTCCTAAACACAACATTTTACCATCGATTATGTTGAGCCATGTGAAGCTGTTGGAGAGTGACAGACCTGTCTGTTATCCAATGAGACGTGTCGAGATGAAAAGTTATACGATAGCCGGAGGTACTGTGCAGAATACTAATGAGAGTCGGATTAACGGATTTCATCCCGACCGAATTATACTGGGATTAGTTCCAAGCACATCGCTCAACGGAATTATATCAGACACACCATATAAATTCAAGGATTCTGGATTATCTGATACTAGTGTTAATTCTAACGGAGAGCAAGTATCCACACAATCATACTCCTTGGACTTTGCGGCAAGTCGAATACAACAACCGTACATAGGACTGTTTGCAGGTCTAGGACTAAATACATGTGAATCAGGACTTGATTTAAGTGTTAAGGAATTCAAGAATGGAAAAGCTTTCTTTGTTTACGACATAAGAAATCTAAGAGATGCTTTTTCAACACCAAGGTTTGGCAACGTGGCAGTAAACTTAAAGTTTAAAGCAGAACTTAAGAAAGTTACATCTGTAATTGTCTACTGTGAGTTTCAATCTTTGCTTTATATAAACGCCAATCCTGAAGTGTACTACAAAGATTATACCAAAAAGTAAAAAGAATGAATACACAAGAAATATTTAACTGTCTGTCTAAACTATTCCGTCGAAAAAGAGTGGATTCTGATGTCATACCATGCGACTACTTGGACGATTTCAAAACAGTCATATATCCAGTATGCCTGTGTGTAAATAATGAAATTAGTAGTAAAGGAGGATAGCATTGGATAGGAATTTTTATAAAACCTCCAAACGATCCAGCTGAATTCTTCTGCTCTTGTGGACTAGGAATGAAATTTTAACCTGAACATTTTTATAGATTTGTAGCAAAATCTCAACTTACTTACTCAATTGTCAATAAGACATCATTTATTAAAAACAGTAAATCACTTTAAAGCACTACTGCGGACGTATGCGGGCACTATGTAATTTACTTTTTGTACATGAGAGTGATAGTTTGCTGTTCAATGTCAATATATTGCACGTTTTCTAATAACGCTACATCAAACGATGCCATTGTTCGCAGATTTGTAGATACAAGAAGGCACTTGTTCCATAGTTGTAAGCATAATACGTTTATTAAGAATCAGTGTTATAAACCTCAAAATACAAAAAGAAATTGAATTAAGTAATATAAACTGAATTATGTATATGATGTCCAACGTTTCTTCTTTCTGCATTTAAATCCAGCACCATCCTGACGTCTAGTATTGTGTCGTTCACGCGTTAGGAGAGCTTGCCTTTCCCTG
>JAAXYV010000723.1:0-11216 GCA_036851875.1 Novacerus sp. FZ-2019
GGCTGCACTGACGATGCATTCATTGTCTTACATTGAATTCAAGAGTAGTTAGGCAGGATTAATAATAATGCCTGTCAAGTGAATGTAATGTAAGGCAGGTACCTATGTTGTGCATAGTATTATACATATACATACAACATACAACACACAACACACACACACACGGCATCAAGTAATAATGAAGAAGTTCTATGCTGCAAGACAACTAGTTTCGCAAACCCTGTCTTTCTTACTACACACTACTTGCACTTGCCCTTTTCTCACGAAACAAACAACTATCCATCCCATGACATGACACCACATCATAAATATTGCCAGAGACTTCAAAAATTTGTTCCAATTGAAGCATGGCCTCGCCTAGAATATTCTCACTCATGCTACACTGAATGCACATTTTGTTAATGAAATTGGTTATGCATGTACTTCAACTTGAAATTTCTTGCATAATTATATACTTTACTATACACTACACTATATTATAGCCTTAGCCCCAACAATCCACCCTTTAAATTAAAAGTACGTAGTATAGGCATTTTAGGCACAGTCCTTATCAATTACAAACACGTGTTTGAAGGACTTGGTTTAGTTTGATATGACTTTTTACTCACTGAATTTAAAGAAATAATAAAATATTAACTTGTGTGTGAATCACGCTGTACCTGCATGCGCATTTCATCGGGATCAGAAATCAGTTCGTCGAGCTCCTCGTACTTGTCTACCTCTCTCCTCCCCTCATAAACTGGTGATGTTCTTGCAGGTTTTGGGAAAATTAACTGTCCGCTTCGATACCTATATTAAGAAAAAGACAAAAGTGCAATCCATAAATAAGAGAAATACCATTAGCTCTTATGTGATCAAAATAAACATCTTCTAGACTAAACCAGGACCTTTACCAAGTATTTTGATCCGTGTCCTTCAACGAAAAAAGCTAAACAGCACTATTTTAGATTGACATTGAAAAAAGATGTAGCCGTTGTTCTATACATCTCTGTACTGTAAATAGAGTATGTAGTAATTCCAACAACCAGTATTACTAACAACATGTTTAGAAATCTGTTCCAAGTCACCAACGTGTAACTACCATTAAATTTTCGGCCTATTTTTCACAGAAAGAGAGGCGACAAATATAAACCATCCACTTAAAAAAAGAATACAGTCGAAATTTATTATTCACAAACCGTGGTATAAAATAACGGTAAATATGTCACAGCTCATAAATCCTCTTTCCATTACAAAGAAACATAATATACGTTCATCTTTAAACTATACTGAATTGAACTGAAACCGAAACAACTACCTTAGTGGCGAACAAAATAGTTCAGAATTCAAAACTCATTTGACAAAATCAGAAGTGTACCGACGTAAGTAAACCATAAAAAACATAAGTTTACTGAATAAATCCACTAACAACAGCTGCACGGATTTTATTTAATGTATATAAAGTTACACCCGTACTTGAAAAAAAAAGTCTAACAAATACGCCATTTGCGCATTCCTTTAATGAACAACTCATGAACTTCTCACTAAGCCATTACTGTATCACATAAAATTATGTCATAATCATAATATTCATCATGTCTTACCTTAAGTCCATAGCTCTTTTCCAAAACCGATGGGCTCCCATCATATCCTTTTTATTGTCGACGAACGTGGCACCCAACAACTCTAAAGCGTCAATCTTGTCTTTCGCAGTAACCAAAGAAGGAACGGTTAAAATATATTCTACAATATTAGCATGGCCAGCTACTGCCGCTGCCAACAAAGGAGTCATTCCATACGAATCCACATCGAATTTCGCTCCTTTCAGTAGTAACAATTTCATTATGGCTAGTGCTCCCGATTCAGCACAATCGTGAAGAGCTGTATTAGCCTTGACGCTTTTTCTATTAATGTCAGCTCCTTTTTCTATAAGAAATTTTGCTATATAGTAGTGATTTTTGTAGCACGAAATCATCAGGCATGTATGTCCATGTCGGTTGGCCACCTCAATATCTAAGGAATTAATGATGAAACAAACATTAATACAAACTGAACCTCGCCAAAAAAAAAATCACTTCTAAAATACCAGGCAGTTGTAAGTAAGTTAAGCGCATGCGCAAAAATAAAATAATAAATAATAATATAAGCATCACACAATAAAACCTACCGGCTCCAGCTTGAACTAAATACTGGACGATATCTAAATGGCCATCGAAACAAGCGGCTCTCAACGGCGTAGAGTTTGTCTTCGTCGTCGAGTTGACCTTTGCTCCATTTTGTACCAAAAGGTTGACTACCGTAAGATGGCCTGCTGCTGCCGCACACCACAATGGTGGCACTCCTTCAATCGTTTCCCCATCAAAAACAACTACAATAAAAACAATCAAGAGCAAAGATAATGTTAGTCATAAAATACTTAATGACGGCATTTACACCAATAACAAGAGTCATTCCCTTGTCTCATGATCAAAATCATGAAATATTTACGACTCATCCGTCTTTCAAATTTAACTCCCATGCACCCATCCGATTCGGATCGGATCCTACACAGTTACAGAGACCCTATACTAACAACTAACAACTCTTTACATCTCTCTTCCTTCTTCAACTCATGTTTATTTTTAAGCTGTCAACTTCAACTCAAACAAGTATACCTATATACCTCTAATACATGTATCACACAGCCGTGTGCTGGAAAGTTCACTAAAGTACAAGCTTAGTACAATGACTCTTAACTATAGAGTCTTGACTCAGCAAAGTCATATTGATACACGACCAAGTAGAAAGAGAGCCAAGGAGGAGAAAAAACTTTGGTCTGGGCTATTTTCCGTCACTTCGTAAGAGCAAGAAACAGTCCACAAGAATGTCTCAATGAACAAACCCAGAAGGGAGGTAAAATTTGCCCAAGACCGAAGAAGAAAATGAGAGTCGTCTACTCATTACACTATGGGCACGGCACGTACCCAATTTATCTTCATTAAGACTTCGATGATAGTTAAAAAGTTCAAAGTAACATTTCTTCTCCTCCGTTCTGATGAACTGAACCCCACATAACTATATATATAATATTATTATTCATTATATACAAGTATATAACTACAGATAATATTATTATTATTATGTTTTACCTATAGATACAGAGTCTACTTCTTAAACTACATCTTTATCTACTACTTAATATAATATGGCGCAATGTATGTAAGTATATGTATATATATAAAACACAAAAATATGTGCGCTGTAAAATATCACTAAACTCATAAGTATGCAGTACAAGTACAAGTACAACAACCCTCCTCTTCATAATATTAAGTGATAAACGTATTAACTTGATTAAGAATTAGCAGGCCATAAGGAAAGGCTATGCAATGCAACTGGCGAGTTAAATGTAAAGCTATAAACCAAAAGAGTTAGAAGAAAAACTTAAATTATTATTATCTCTACTACTGCTCGATTTTTGTGAAGAGTTTCAATTTTATAGTACATTTGGAGTTACCAAATTCAAACTCTTATAAGAATCCTGCAGTACACAGTATAAAGAACAAGTTAAAAGTTAAAGCAACTTGGGACTTGTATCTCATTCCATTCAGCAACGATCTACTTGGCTTAGTTTGAGATACATACATACTTACATGAACATGTATTATAAAAAAGTATGCAGTTCTCGCGTTGCGGGCCGTGCTGAATCAAATGAGAACAACCTTGAGCAGAATAAAGTTAGAACAGAACACATATAATATAATATAATATTTCCGTGCCTATATGTATTTCTACTTACATACAACTTACTTTATTTAATATATTTATTTACCAGGAACTGCAAATACAAAATAGCAACTTGCCACTACTACTGGTGCGCTTCACTGTTTGTGTATAGGTAGGTACATGGTGCATGGTACTTAATATTAAATAAATATGTAAGTTGGTTTACGTGTATCTCAAACTGCGTAAATTCATCCAATCAACTTTTAACTGCGTGTTTTCGTAGGTACTAAGAATTTATCCGCACAAAGGAGACGGAAGATATGCGAACTTGACTATAATAATATAACTATATACTTATATATAACAAACTATTATAGCTCAGGACCTGTCTGTATAAACAGTGACGTGAAGATACGTATATTATGACAGACATAATGGATCTCAAATACTCAAAACAAGAAAAAAACATCTTACAAGAGACAGGAATTCAGGCAAGCATGTCTCTTCTATATTCTATACTACTCACCTATAACATGCAAAACTCTAATTACGCATAGACTCACTAAAAATATACTGAGCATAACTGGATACACTATCGAAAGTTGAAAGTAGTTTCAGCCAACATAATATACATTACACATAGGTATGTACTTACATATTCAAAATAATGTTGTTTAAAAACAAAACTATTATTAGTTTTTATTCAAGCTGTAAAAAATAGTAAATTACAAGCAATCGATTTAATGAATATACATGTATTTATTATTGTTAGGTATGTGTAAAATACTTCCTTCATTACACTTTTGATCTAAATTAGGTAGCTCAGTAGCAACAGTTCAGCAACTGGCAATTGAGAACAACTTATTCATTTCCAGGTTTTAAAAAATACGCCTACTTCTGTATCTCATTGCTTTACTTTGCTTTGACACTTTTGAAGTTTAAATTAAACTCAAGCCTCAATTTGACTTCTCTCCCTGGAAGAAAAAAAAATTCTAATTCAAACCAAAGAGCCAAAAGTATATTTATGTTTTGCTAGTTTATTAGTTTGGTTAAGGTTATAACCCCAAAACAAATGTTATTTATGGAGGAAAGTAAAAGTGCCAAGACTATAATATAAGCAGTAACTGTTAAATACGTAACGAAACCAATGCAAGAGTGAATGAAAAATCTGAATACATGCATACTGCATATATTTGCACTACTACTGCACTGCTTATAGTAATTTCTATCCTACGTGACTGTAATTCTCCAAATATATCAATATTAATATTCTACCATGAATATTCAAGCTAAAGAAGGCAAAATATGTAAATAAGTGAAATTCAAACTGTCAATAAATTACATTCTGCTGAATAAAAATATAGCAAGGCAAGGATAACAATTATATTAGTTGATATTTTATTAAAGACAACCACCTTATAATAATAATACTCACTTTCAAAACACAGAAATAAATAAAATAAATAACATATTGGCTTTCCAGTCACAAAAGAAAACAAAAAGTCTGCAAAATCGCTCGATAACTTGGGTGGAAGGAATCTTGTATTCATTTGTACTACTTACTCTACACTAAATGTACAACCGCCAACCCTAGTTTTCCTAAGGAAGCTAATAGGTTTGAAATTATGTCAAAGTCAATTATTACGAAACCTTCGTCTAAGTGTCACCATGCGTTAAGGAAAACAAGAGTTTAAACCATAATCTAACATTTTTCATCTTTACTTCACGCTGCACAAGCAAGGTGTGCATAAACATGCATATGACCCTTGAACTAAATTTGCTACGGTAATAATATCATGAACAATTCCTAACAAAACAATAATAACAAAAGCCTAATATAATAATTATTTTTTAAACAAATACCACCCATATATCTCATAAAACTATGGCAGTTTATTATGTTACGTACGACTATAGCTACCATGTTTTAGTCTATACTCTATAATATTATGGTCTAAATTCTTTAAACATTGAACTTCATGACTTGTCATCGAAACACTGTGCTGCACATACAACCAATTACAGGAGTGTATTCAATTCAGCATAAAAAATAATTACCTTTGATAGTAGTACAATATAACAACTAACACATATAATAGTATATAGCAATTTTAATCCCCGCTACGCCACCACGTGCCTTCAATTTCAATTCTAAACTAGGAAACGAAATTCTATGTCTGTGCCTAGTTAGTATTTACAAGTGTGACGCTCCATTAGAACAAATCAGAAGGATGTCAAAAAGACTGGAAAACAATACGTGCATACAAATGACACACTTAAAATTCTTCATGCGTAAAGCTGTAATCGTAACACACTTATGCATAATAATACCTCCTTTCCTCCCATGCTGTTATAAATTGCATGGTAATTATGTCAATGAATTAAATCACATGGAAAGTCAGTTCCTAGCTTTCCTAATGTTTCACTGCACTGTTTCGAATATCAAATAGTAACAATACAGGTCAAAACAGCAACTTCTCCAAGAATTCAACGCTTTCACTCTCTTAAAAAAAACACCGACTTTACGGTATTTCAATTCAGCAGTACTGTACGTAACAGTACATTCAAATCCTTTTCATTTCAAACTTAATTCACGTCAACCATCTCAATACAATAGTTATATAGGTAGTTATAAGGTTACGATTTCGTAGTTTTACGTGAATCAAGAGGTTTAAAATCAGAAGAAGAAAAAAAAATTACATTGAAGTTAATCTATTTCCAAAGTAAAGTGAAATTGAAGCTGTCACCGCAGCAGTAGTAATTGTACCTATTAAAGTTGATAGATACAAGCATAAAATTAATACCCCACGGGTTTACTAAACATTTGATACAAAATTTGACAAATTCAAATACTGCTTGTCTATACCAAGAAGAAAATGAATGAACTTCGGTTTCTAAGTATGAATTGAAACCCAGCCAAAATCAAACTGTTGGTTTTGCCAATATTGAAAGTAAGGAGGACACATAAATAAATTCATATACACTACACTGCACCCAATCCTACCCCCATGTGTATTACATTCTATCTATATTAAAACCTCACGTCATTATAAAGTAAAGTAGGGCCACTACTGTAATGTAACTGACTTGTTCTTGAACAAGACAAGAGTAATCAACCTGGATTCCATTTCAGCAATTGCAGAGATCCATACTGCGGTAATTTAATTATGTATTTATTTACTCTAATAATCGATAATAATCAATTCATAAAGATGTACCTGAACCAACGAGTTCAACGTCAGCTCCACAGCTCTTGATGAGGTACTCTGCAACGTCATAATGCCCGTTTCGACATGCTGCGATCAATGGTGTGGCCCCAGCTGTTTTGCTTGACAACAGATAAATACGTTCTGCTTTTGGACGATGCTCCAGAGCATTCTGAAAAATAAAACCAGCACAAATAATCAATATATTTAACTACATTTTTCTACTACATTTTTCTTACACTACATTTAAACATTACATAAGGCACCCCACAAATACTTCAATAGTGGGCCAATCGGCCATTTCATTCGAATGTGAGTGAGCTAAATACAATTCCATTTCACATTTAGGTTGCATTTATAATTAATAATTTACAAGTTCTTGTTCGATTCACGTTCAAGATCATCATAACCACAGATCCACAAAACAACAACATTCATGGCATAGAATTTACGGCTATTACATTACAACATCATAGCATGCTTTTACAACTTAACAGTCTGGTTGGTTCACTTTTACTCTCTTTCAATGTTTCAATAGTATGTATTATTCTTCAATTCACTATACGTTTTATTCTACATACATATGTATATCCCCTGATTTCATTCGTAAACATTACATATTATGAAGAACAAACCCAACCAACCGCCTTCACTATCGAGTTAAAAACTAAACTAAATGATTTAACATTTAATAATTCACTTTCGATTTTCTGATCTGAGAACATTTTAATTCACTTTGTCCACTTGTATTCAATTGTCATTGTGTAAATATATTTTTATTTGGCTTACCTTAATCAAAATAAGTTTTCCACACGAAGCAGCGTCAAAAATTTGATGCTCCATTCCACATCGCGTACACGACGACAACCAACAACAAACTAATCACAGCTTTCAGCTTCTTTCAGCCTACAGAGCTCTCTCAGCTCCAACTCAAAGTCACAGATAAATAGATAGATAGCTAGTTGCTTTTTTTCTTTCCTCCAGAGCACCACTCACACGAGCTCCAAAGTACAAAATAGTTCACGAATAAACTTTGTAAGTGCTCTATATGTAGTAGATATATAATACACGTTGTGTCTCAATATCTTGCTTATAACTATCGTCCTACTGGACCAACGCAGTACTCCAAGAAAATAAACAATCAATGAAGCTACAGTTCAGCCAGATTTAAAGTATCTTATGATCCACAGATTCAAAGTAAGACAGTTTGAATAAACCTAGCCAACAGCACAAAGCTCACACGGCGACTGTTGATAATTATATAATTTCACTGAACTCGGCAGTGTCTTCTAGGAAATAGCAAAGCAACACGAACACGTCACTTGCGCTGCACAATTCTGTATATACTGCAATACTCTGCAGTATCTGCCTGCACTGCACTAACTGTTGACTTCACAGGGTACTCTTATCTTGTCTTGTCTCTATTCCACTTCCACTTCACGGGGATGTATGTGATGATACTTTGGAGTTGCTTTGGTGCTCCGGTACACTCCGATTGAATTCTGGGTAAAATTGGATCAAAATAAAACCTGTGTTACACTCGTGGGGCTTATACATATATACATACTTACATACTATTATACAGAAGTTGGCGTCGACTCACATGCAGTAGGCAAGACAAACACGAAGGCACAGACACCCAGGAGATGATCAGATCATAGGAAGAACCAGAGAAGAAGGATTCACTTCACACACACACATACACAGAGAGGCAGCAGAGCAGCTGAGAAGCGGATCAACTCAACACACAGAGCAGCAGCACAAAATGAACAGCACAGCCGGAAATCCTACGAATCAGGAAGCCTAAAACCAAAAATAATCACTTTACTTTAACTATTCAACCAAATCTCTTTTACACATAAACCTTTAGAATAGACACTACTATCTCAATCTGTATATGTAAACAGATGCATATTATTCACTGCGTAACAAAGCTGACTTATTGCTTAAATCCAACTATACAAGCTCCACCGAACCGAGTACGGAAGAGGTCTAATTTATTTATATATATATATAACTATATAAAACGGTGGCAACAGAATAGGAAAGAACAGAAATAATACTTTTAGTCGTCAGGACAAGAGGACATTTGAGATAACGAATGCAATGAGAAAGAGGAAGAGCAATTAAATACCGAAAAAATTGAAGCTGAATCTTGTTTACTACAAACAACATATAACCAAATTCTTTGAAATAAGTACTCTCTGTGTCTCTACTATAAATAATTCAACCTTCGCACCGGCTCGAATTTGACTAACTCGTCACTTGATTTTAATCCTTTCTCATCAGTATAGTACACACAAGCAAACTGTGACAAGGTATTTTCAACGTAAAGCCACAACACTCATGTGCTGTGTCGTAACATAAAAAACCAAAACGTTCAGCGAAAGTCAAAAGGGCTTAGAGCTTTAACATATCCACCAAAAACAATAAATATTTATCTAATCTAGATTCTTACGTGCACACGTGTCACGAACGAACAATAATAATTAAAATACCAATAATGGCAATATAATATCCAATACAATCCAATCCAACACAAACACCTACCTATACTATACACAATACACCTAATGAGATGAAGTGATGCGATGTCCCAACCAACTCAATAACTAACTAACATTCACATTGAAATTGAATAATCCTGTTTTCTTACGCCGCTCCTACATCACATCCTCTCCCCTGAACTTACCCACAGTATTGCACATGTATTATATTATATGATGAATAGTTACTTTTCAATGAGAATTAACTCCTTCTATAACTCACTCCTTTCCTTACTCACTTACATACATGCAGTCAGACTTTTAGACAGCAGAAAAAAGACTTCGTCGGCAAAGACATATTATATATACACATAAATGTTGAACATAAGCAAAAACTGTATTCTCACGTAAACTTACTTCTTGCCTTGCTTTGCCTTGCCTTGCACTATTCATTCAATGGAAGATGTACTGCACATTCAACATTGCACTACACTGTACCATATTCAATCCTATGATGTACCTCTAACCAACTAACTAACTCACTCACTACTAGGCATATAATATAACTTAACTTATTAGACCTGCTTACAATACAACTTTACTACAACAGTCATGCTGTACTGTTCTATACAATAACAAATAATGTTGAAATTTGCGAAATTGAATTGGCCTATGTCGACACACTGTAAGCAACCTTTCCATTTACAGAGAAAAACTTCAATTCAAACCAACTCCAACTAACCAACAAAGAGTACTTATACAGCAACACCAACACCAACATATCAACCAGCAGCGTCACTCAGTGTTCTCAGCAGTCATAAAAAATGCTGGGCTAAGGCCAACTAACTCACCTCACTTCTATATCTTATAATATTATTTGCTTTACAATTTCATTTAAGTTTTCATCTAAGTACCTTCTAAATATTAAATAATAAAATAGCATGCATTCCTACCGTCGACAATTTAAGATTACAATTATTCCCAGTAAAAGCATAATATTTCACTCTCATCAGAGCTGATAGACAATCTTAAGTTTTGGCTCAGTGACTTCACTGATCACTGTCTATCTGTTTCACTTGCCTATTAATTTTTTTTTCTTCTGTTATTATTGTCTTTTAATTCAAGGCACATAATATTATTCAATAGCAGTAAACCCAACGGCATGCATACACCATCACGCACACCACACACCACACAAGTTGATTATGTCTATACTTACACAAGTTACACATATTATATTATTATACTTCCATTTCTGTTCTTCAGATTCTATTTCTACTTCCATTCTCAATGAAAATTGCATTGCCAATTTAATGCTTTGAATACGTACTACTTATTATACTAAACTTAACCATACATAATCCATCTACCTCCATACGCAGCGCAATAATTCTCTTCTCAACTCACATCCACTTTACTTAGTCTACTCATGTTATGTTGTTCTACTGTACCATACATAATAGCACACTACACCACACCGCTTTTTATCACTGTACGTAATCTTATCTAAAAGTGAAGTGAACTACTCGACCAGATAATGCTGGGTTACATCTGTGTTATAACATAATACTTACCTAAAATCTACACCTACTTTTAACATACTACTTAAATTACTCTGTTTCATGTCTGTCTGTCCGTACATATTGATACGTATGATACCTTACGATATGATATTATGATAGTTTGCGTCTAACAACAGCTCATAAAGTCACAACATAACCTACCAACCACCTTAGACTCAAGTCTCAGCAGCAGAACTCTTACTTTGTTTGACTGACTGACATTAAAAGTAATGTCATATGAAATAGGAACAATTGTTCTGTCTGATAGTCTGTAGCAT
>JAAXYV010000724.1:0-11214 GCA_036851875.1 Novacerus sp. FZ-2019
TAAGCTATACATCTGTACATAAAATGTACCAGGGATTCTTCCTCACAGTTGCACACTTTACACATCTCAGTGGGGTTTATGTCGTATTTTATCGCATGTATCGTAAAGCATATATCCTTTTTGCTCATTAATCTGAGTTGGCATATTACTCTTATTTTGTCAATACATATTAGGTTTAATAAATATTTTGCACACCATGGGTCTTGTTTAATCTCATGAAAAAGGGAACTAAATGAAGAACTCACTGCTCTGCCTAGGTCTTCTTGTCTTGAGATATTTATCATTCTTCCCACCATACTTTTGAGTTTATTTTTTATCAGTTCTGCACTTTTGGATTTCCAGACGTATGCATAACCAATCGAACCAATTTCTCGTTTTAAAAGAGAAACCCAGTTGAGTCTGATTGTATTGTTGCTGTACGAATCCATTTCTATCAAACGATTGTAACAGATACGTGGCATTCTTTCTGAAGACATTTGCAGAATTTTGATCAAATATTTTATAGCTAATTTAACAATTTGTACTTTAATTTTATATCTACCTGTTTTCAGCCTAACCATGTAGTCTGGCGTGTTCATTGGTAGACCTAGAATCCTTTTTAGAAAACCTACCTGGATTCTCTCAACCTGTTCACCATATTGAAGACCCCAGACAGTACTGCCATATAAAACAGCTGATAATACAATTGATCAAAAACATATGTATTAGCATTGACGCTTTCTTTCTTATCTCAATGCTGTGTAGCATAGACTTCTTAGACAGTATTATATTATACAGCGTACTAAATTGATTTATGAATATTTATTTATATCCCACATTGTGTTGTATCCAAGAGTGATAATAATGTCTATAAGTTGAAAATTAATTCGTTTACCAGATATTCGTAACATCATTCTCTATTAACCATAGTATGGAATATCCTGTTCCATTTGTGAGTACAAGACCGGACTGCTATAAAGTCTTGAGTGAGTTCAGTTACTGTAGATACCTTGTAATATCAAGGAATATCAGCTGAACAATTACAACTTTCTAAAATTCTTCAATTCATGCCTCATTGCTTCAGAGTAAAGAATTTATACTTTTGAAATGTAAAGTATTTAAATAATTTTTAGTATGTGAAATGGTAATTGTCATATTTGGGGGTCAAAAGTGTTTTCATCATAAACAAAATGTAAATTTATCATAATCCTACAATAAATAGTAAACTTACTAACACCTATAAAGCAGTTGTTAATATTATTTCCTTCAAAGGTAATAAAAATGCATTTACTAGACATATAAACTTCATAATTCAAATTTGTATACAATAAAAACGAAACGTAGTAAAGTTATTCATTGGTCACGGAAGCATTTGACTGCAGAGGCTTTTTAATTTAGTTTTAATTTATTTAAAAATTACACCCCCATTGTTTTAGTAAGATTTAGGCTTAAAATTGCGGATTTCTTGGCCTTATACATAAACAAAGCTATTAAACCAAACTTACAAGGTATGAGTGTCAAGCCACAATGGAAATGTAAATCGAATGCAGTAAATTTTGAACAAGTTTCACAGAAATAAAAAAAATATACGTAATGAGCAATTAAGCTCTGTGGTTTGTTTTCATTGACGACGTACACTACATTACATTGCAGAGTAAATGGCAGGGGCAGGGTCGTTCATGTGTACAGTTTGGGTTTATGTACCTTGCTGCAATTGTGGTTAAGATTTTTTACCTGTGAGCTTGACTTCAATTTAGCCTTGCAGAGCACTCACTCACTCACTCTACTGTATAACTCTTTGTTTTTACAAATTAGAAAGAGCATCAGGAATTCATGTTTGGTTTCATAGATAAAATACGAAATTAGTAGAAAGTACTAAGTTCAAGTAAAATCAGCACATGCAGCTTCCTCAGCATATTTAAATAATTTTGTTTGCAATACACACACAAACATATAGCACAAAGAGCACAAAATACCTTCGTCTTACTTCTTACTTCCAGATAAGTTTTACAAATATGTCAAGAATTGAAATTCCTTCACTCAAATTCCACTCCTTCAGTCCTACAGGCATACCTAGATACGTATAGCAACTATACAGAGATGAGTGAGTGAGAAGGTTTCTATATATAGAATGTAATTAAGGCTAGAAAGTTATGAGACTAACAAACTTAATTAAGTAATTAATTAATCCTAACTTTAAATTAGCAAATGTGAGTGGATATAATGGAACTAGTAGATATCATAAGACAAGACGGACGAAATCATTATTTCCTATCATCAAGCCTGTAATAATTTTAACAAAGGAAGTGGATGAAGCAAGCAGTAGTCCAGGAAGCACATACATAACATACATCATCGTGGGGTCACGTGAGAACGTGCCCTGCAGGAGCAACAGTTTTGAGTTACTCAAGCACGTGTAGACTGTAGACGGAAGCTTATTTTCCTTCTTCATCAATAATACATACCTTCTTTTGCTTTATTACCTACCTTTATTGCTATTATGAGTATAGCTTATTATTAACCTTTCCGTTGATACTGTATCCTAAGATAATTTACAGGTAATTATGCACAGCAGGCAGATAGATCATAAATAATAATTAAATTTGACTTTACTATGGTGTATAATGAAT
The DNA here is from genome assembly GCA_036851875.1 of Novacerus sp. FZ-2019. Classification (NCBI taxonomy): domain Eukaryota; kingdom Metazoa; phylum Arthropoda; class Collembola; order Entomobryomorpha; family Tomoceridae; genus Novacerus; species Novacerus sp. FZ-2019. The sequence goes on from JAAXYV010000724.1 coordinate 2,610, forward strand.
GCATTGATTTTCTTTATGGCCAGGCTAATCATAAAAGGAAGGTGAGTAGGTAGGTATATTGGTAGGTTGATTCAGTTGTTCTCTTATACTATACTCTTGTGTGCATAGGTTTAGGCAGGTAGTTATTTTTATGAGTATGATGCGTTGAATGAATGACTGTAAACTTGTTCCAGTGAGTGGTTGGTTGTGAGATGAGATATGATATGGTAATAATACGATATTGCTAATAAATAAGGAAAAATCATTTGAGCTGAAAGATTCAACTCCACTCAAGTAACATGGCATCATCATCATATGCCCGGTGTGGCGTGTGGCTTTTGGCATGAAATGAGATGAGCTGTAGAGAGAGACGTGCAAGAATACTGTATGGTGGTGGTAAAATAGTTTATGTTTCTAAGAAGGTTTGGCTTGGCATGTCATGCCATGGTATGGTATTGGATGGGATGGGATGGTATGTGATGGACAGGTTGGTAGAAGCAGTTTTACTTACTGTGTATAAGCAGCAAACACAGAGATAAAGGTATAAAGTGAAGTAAAATTGGAAGTAAAGAATTACATGAGAGGATGCATTATTATATTATAGAATGGGATATGATAGATGAAAATTGAATTGAATTGGATTAGAGTTTAGTAGGATTTAGAAAAGTACCGTTTGCTCAGGAGCGAAGGAGATGGAGAAGAACAGAGAAGAATGGGTAAGATGCGAAGAGGATGAGGATGAAATAGACCTAATGTGATGGAGTAATGTAATGTATTAGTTTAGGCAGAAGCATAGCTCAGAGAGGAACTAATTGCTAGCAATTGAGGCTGACTTGCCTTGCCTTGCCTTGACTGACCAATGACTATGCCATCCCATTCCATTCATTCATTCACCATTACATTTTACATTATAGAGTGAAGACTACAGTACAGTTCAATCTAATGTGTGTATCTCATCGCACTCTATACAGTCGTTAATAATATAATCGTATTTTATTTCTATACTATGCTATGCTATGCTATGCTCTGTCTATATTTTATATGCTGTAGAGTTGTTGCGGCTATGCTTTGCTTATGTGAATACAACAACATAGAACCCTTCATGCCCCAGTGACTTTCACACTTGGCCTGATTCTATACTAAGGTTAAATTATAACTTGACTCCTTCTAACTTTTATAAGGATAAGTTTACTAAATGTAGAGTACCTACCTTCTTAAGGGTTCCCTAACCCTATGCCTTCAGAGCTGAGCACTTTTAGAATTTAGATATTGAAAATTCTGTTTCAGTGCAATAAGTTATAATTTATTAATGGAAAAGCGTGCAACTGTATTCGAATGAATGAATCAATAATATCCAATGGGAGAGAAACTTAGTGTTTGCTGCCATTGTATTTTTAAAGATGGAAAAGCGAAATAAAGTACATATGAATTTGATGAAGCTAACTGATCTGGATAGTCTATAAGATACCTAGCTTAGCTACCTATGTTATGCTACTTACTGCTTCTGAATAGTAACACAAATATTGGTGACAGATATATTATTAGTTATGAATGACTTAAAATAATAATAGTAAAATATTCAACAAACATTTTAGACATTTGTTTGCACATAAATATTTTGGAGTAGCTTTAGGTTGTTACCTATATTCATTGTCTATAGATATATTACATTCCAATTTCTATGCATAAAGTTCTCGCCATAAAAGTTGTATTTCTTTTTAAGCAGTTACATTTAGAAAACTTCAGTAAATAAACTACAAATAATAAGTAAACCACGTGATACTTCTTACGGTTGAACTTTAATAATATATTTCTTAACAATAGTTTTTTAAATGTAAATTTCTAATATTTCTTTAAGCAACTAGCAATGAAATGTCTGGTCTGGAAATTTTGGAGGAGTGCTGTTTTAAATTTCTTGACTTCAAAGCATGCAGGATAGTCTTACTAAAAAGGAACTCTACATTTACTTAACTTAGTGTTTCAGTACTGCGAGAGTAGTATAGTTAATGTCAATCAAATTTCATCTTACAGGTAAGTTTCGTTGAATTCGCAATACGTATAGTAGGTATATGAAAGCAGAATATTGAGCCTTGCCTGCATGGTTTCAGATTTAGAACTCACACCGAAGTGAAAGCATGATGTGCCTTTTGGCTTGGCACTGGTCTGTTCTGGTCGCTGTATACTTTTTAATATAGCAGAGTATGTATGTATAGTATAGGTTATAGTAGAGTAAAACAAAATCATCTCTTCACAGTTTGGTAAATGGCAAAACTGCAAAACTCAGGTTTACTCATTCATCTCAACTGAGCTGTGAGGCGAAGTGAACCCAACTCCTGATATTACTGCTTGAAGACAGGCGAGACAAGACAAGAGCAAACGTGAGTAGACAGACTGAGACAGACATTTAACACACACACACACACACTTAGATTTATATATAAATATATATATATTTATATACAAAGAGAATCAAGGCACTCCTTTGAAGAAACATTTTTGTGAAACCTAAACGAAAGAGTAAAGCCTTAAGCTTAATCTAAAGCTAATGCTAAAGCACAAAGTAAGCATAAACCGCCTCCTATTGTTACGTTACGTTACGTTAAGTTACGTACCATACTAAACTATACTTTGGTTTAACTCACTCATTCAGTTCATTTTTTAGCTGACGTGAGCGATAGTTTACTTTTTAGACTAGCAAGAAGTTTAGTACCAGTTTACCTACTGACTGACTGAGAGTTCTTAAGAATTCATCTCAACTCTTTTGTTCAATCTGAAGTCAATGAATTCAATTTAACATTTGACATAACTTGACTACCTACAAGAATACAAAACGCCATTCACTCACACAATCTACCTCAGTAGTAACAATACACTTCAAAACTTCTCAATCTCAATTAAAATGTGTTCACCAAGTCCTTGTTCCTCGAGAATGAAATCTGTGGTTGAACAACTGGGCTATACATCTCACAATTGTGGCAGTGTTCTTGGTAATTATGGTCGTAATGGCAGTTTAGCAGTGGTAGTTGTGGTGATTACAAAGGGTGACACTGACACTGACACTACTCCTCTCACACGTTCATCTCTCATCAGAGTTCATTTTCTTGATTAACATCAAGCCTTTGCTTATCAGTTTCATTTTTTCTCTTCCCTCGTGAACAATCAAGACAAAAGCAATAGCACCTACAGGCAAAAGGAGTCGATTACAAACAAAAACTTAAGCCAAGCCAATTCTATTCAACTACTTGACATCCAAGTCAAGTCAAATCCATTCAAGTATCATATATTATTATACACTAAGGATTAAATGAAGTAGTAAATACCAAGGCTTGAGATAGAATTAAGTCAGTGCGATAGTGACTGTGGTTGTGACAGTGACACAACATTTCTGTTATAAATCTTCGTCTTCCGATTCCTTTAGACAAAAGATAATGGTTTGATTCTGACTGACTGAAGGGGAAGAAGGATATAAAAACCCTTTGAGTAGCTGTCAAGGCCGTACACACTCACATGACACCATACTACACGAAGACAGCGACATACGTACCATACAACATATAGGTGACGAAACTTCTTTGGAATTTTGAGAATAATCGAAGAGACGGAAAAACCGAAACTGGGGAAAAGGTCGAATTCTACTGTGAGTAATGGGTGCCAAAGATGTATTTACAAATCCCCAATTTCTTACCTCGGGAATCACATTGGGGGGTGGTGGAGGAGTGAAGCCTGGAAATGATGTAAATAATATTCATATGCTGGAAGGTGCCAATTCCATTGAGGAAGAATGGCATCAAAAATATGCATTTATTATTGGCTTGCTCCGCAAGCCCCATGCACTTTTGGTGAAAGAATCACTTGCGAGGGAGCGAGACAAGTTAGTCCAGAAGCTCAGTGCCTATCGTTTGGAACGTAATTTGGTTCGAGAGAGCATCACTAAGAATCTTCAAAATGGGTAAGGAAATGGTTTTATGCTGTGTTAATTAAAAATATAAATTAGTACTAATTTTATTATACTAATTAACAATCATCTATTCTATGTCTAGTTCAGCATTTTTTTCCTTTCTTGTAATACAAAGCAATTCATGATGTAGATTTAAGTCACTTGGTGCAAAGCGAAATGCATACTAGTCGTGCAGTAAAGAAGGACCTACATAATATAATATGACCTTACATGGTATTAAACAAACCCACAAAATCTTTTTTACGACCACATCAACCATAAAACTAAAAGATGTGAGGTCTCAAGCATGTTAAAAGAAAATTACAAAAAACGGAACTAAAATGCAATCAATAAAGAACTGAAGCAAATTTTAATCTTACAAACTTATTTTACTATGGTTTTTATTTTCGCGTGAAGTTTATTCTGCACTGCGTATTAGAAACATTTCAAAATATTAAACCCTTCTGAGGGTTCAAAAGATAATTACAGATAACATAAGAATTTAATTACAGATAATTTTATTTATTTTCACGGTGCCAGAGGATAACATATTGAAATAGTTATTTTTTAAGACCGAGTTTCGATTTCGATAGTTCTCTACTATAGTCATCAGGATGCACAATGAAAAATATGTGAAAATTTTGTTACAATAACAAATAAAAAAATATGAAAAGAATTCTTGTGACAAGGCTTATACAAAAGAAACTAGTAGAGACTACACAATTAGAATCACAGATCATATGGCAGAATGACAGATATACGACGCAATGGAACAGTGTACTCTGCAATAGCCCTTCACATTAATTATACTCCTGAACATGTCATTAATGTTCTAATTATATCTCTGAATCTCCCATATTAATTGAACATAAACCTCGTGTCGTAAACAACATCGAAAAAGGAAAGGATTATACAACAGAAAAGTTCAGAATTTAATGAATGATGACACTAAAAATCACTGAAAATCAATACTAAATGGTCTTCTCTTTCCTACTTATTCTTGTCCTTCCCAATTTCCCTCTATAATACCCCGACAACGATTATCTATATTATCAAAAACATTCTTTTCATATTTTATTATTCGTTATTGTGAAAACATTTCCACATATTATTCATTGCGTATCATGATAAAGTTAGTAACGAACTATAGAAGTTCAATCTTAAAAATTAAGTGCTTCAAAATGTCATCCTCTGACAATTATTTGACAAATAAATAAATTTCAGTGTATTTGTAGAGGATGGAAGGTATTAAAATGTAAAATACAGATAATTTGTTTATATACAGATTTTAGTATCACTTGAATTTTTATATCTACCGTTTGTTGTTTTATTAATTCTACGAATTTAGGCAAGGCACCTACTTACGACATTTGCTTTTTTATGCAGCTCTAAAATACAGTAAGCACTATGATAAAAGAAAACTACTTGGAAACGAAAGAGTTTCTGTAGATAATAATTATTTTTCTATGTTTTCTAATACAGCTTGTAAATGTTGAGTTCTTGAAAATATTTATTATTTTAGTACAGACGGAGTCTAATCCAAACGAGAACTTTAACGTATGAATGAAGTCGAATAATACTGAACAGTTTCTTTAACGTGATAAATTTGGTATGGAATGGGATAGGAGAATTTGCTGGGAATTGAGGGGAAGTATCATGGTTTATATACCTTAGAATACATAGAAATCAGACTTGTTGGCCACTATCACGGTTTCACTTCACGATACGGTGGATCGTCAGTAGAAACAACATTGATTGAATTTTAAGTCTACACTCGAATTATTTGTAGGATTGTCATTGCATTACTGTTCTGTGCTTTGATTCTAAGGTGTCAGTAAGTGGATTGTACTAAAAAAAGGTCTTGGTTTGACTCACAATCGCAGTAGTCCCTATGGCAATTTAAGCAATTCCATACCATTCCAATGAGCATTAAAATAAAAGTAATATTTAGTTTTAAAAGTCTTCATGTCGGTCTGTCTGTCTCGCTCTTGTCACTGAGTTGAGACAGCCTTCAAATGTTGAAGCATGACTTACTTGCATTGCATGGCTTTGTTTTGTTGCCAGTCGGGAGTATAAAATGATAATGATAATTTTAATGTTAAATACCTATTTGCCACAGTACGTCCCAGCACCAGTCTTATCATCCCTGTGACTTATTGGCTGATTCTTTTGTTTTGCTCAAAAACAAAAGCAAGAGGCATTTGAAATTGATACCAATTGATATACGTATTTAGTAAAGAGAAATATATAGACAATATTAATGAAACAACAGTAGGTATAGGTAACTTACATAGAATAGAATAGCAGTTCATTAATCATTACATGTAATACACAATGATTATAAAAATCTATACGATTCAATGCATACTGTAATAATCGTTGTAATCTTTACAAACCTTTTGAAAGGACTGGGTATTACCAATTCTCTTGAATTTATTCACATTACCTACTTGCTAAAAACTCAATCACGTATGAAATGTTCGAGGTAATCTGTGCCTAGTAGCCCTAATTTTTAATCAAATGATGGAATCACTAATAATCTGAGATAAATAAGCCTTCCATAGAAATAAGTAGGTATTTATTTAACATGAGTCATGAGTCGTAAACAGTAATCACAAATATGAGGCAAGATCTTTGCATTAATTAGTGTAGCTTTTGTTAATTAAGTTCTTAGTTCACAATTCGTTAGTTTAGTTTGCAGTCAGTCAGACGAATCAGATGAACACGCGTTTGCTAATAAGACTCTATTTCCAGAGCTTGAACCCATTCTAGTATTATGTTAAACTGGTAGATTTACATTTGTACTATATGGTCACTAACTCTATATAAGACTTTAATAATATTTAATGATTCTAAGTAAAATAAAGTGTGAAAAGAGATTTCATAAGAATCTCTTTGTTTGCACCTTAAGTAATTCTTCATATGTAATAATACGAATTTGGCTAAGAATACGTACCAGGTTAAAAATATACGTGCAGCCCAAGTTATGCATTATAGATTATAAGCATGTGTTTATCAATGGTGGTAAGTATGTGAAGGCAAGATTTTGTGGATAGCTAAATAAGGTTTCTTTAGGGCTTGCTTTCTGTTTGCTACTACATCCTATAGGAAAGGATTGACTTGCAGTTACATACCTACTTACTTAGAACGAATGAACAAACGAGTATTATAATCAAATATAATATAATGAAGTTTAATTAAATTTTTTATCAGGAAAAGAGCTGCAATAGTTTTGATGCAGCATTGTACATTGTGACTTAGGCATATACTTTGTAAACAAACATGTACTTAGATACGTACTAATGTAGCAATTGTGTCCCAAAATTTCTTTGTCTCACAGAGTATTTTTTTAGGTCTTCCATCTTACGCACACCTGCCTTCATTTATTGCTATCTATGCATGTGAATAAATGGAATAGGAATTATTAAAATTACTATTATCTTAGCTCTGTTGAAATGTGCAACTTTGTGTACATACTATGTATGTTTGTATGAAAGGAATTATAATATATTTAAGTAGTTTCACGGTTGACTTTGACTTAGATAAAGTGAGTGAATGAAGAGATTACAAGAAATCTGCTCGCGGTAGTCAATAAATTCTGCAATGAATTCAAATCCGAAAATGAATGCAAATATTACAGGAGCTTTAAAGCTTAGAATTTGAAGGGGATACATACAGAATGTTATTATATTGCATTCATAGAATTACGAGTAAAAGTATGTAGAGATATTGTCATTCCCTTTTGTTTGATTTTTGGGCGCGGATTGAATGGCTGGATGAACTGAGACTCTACATATGACGAAGCCAAAGGTGAAAAAAGACCGGAAATGTGGAAAAAAGCAATAATCCTAGAAGGCCGTATTACATTCATGATTTAATTCAATTCCACCCATTCAATTCCACTCTAGTATATAAGATATACTTGCCCCAACTGAATTGAGCTGAACAATCCTTTCGCTCTCTCCCTCTCTGCGTCTGCACTTGTTCTTTTCATATCATCTGTATGTAATTTAATCATCTATCATATTGAGTTGCAGTCATGTCTTATTTTTCCTAGCAAGAATGTGAAGAATTCTCTTCGCAAGTAACCGCGATGGAGTTATGTCTAGTCTGTCTATTTATACCTATACACTAGAGTTAAAGTAATCTAAGAGTACTTTATTGCAGAGAAGCAGACTTCACATAAAATATCAATACTACAAGGGAAGAGAGTGGGTGTACTGAATGTATCCTATTCTGCATGTTATTTGTAATTGTAATCTTTGTAATGCAATATAAAGAGACAATAAAAGTACTTACATATTGTTTAACTTCACCTGACTACTGCTGTGTGCAATGTTATATATCTAGTAATTGTATGTAATGTAATGTAATGTAACGTAAGGTTATTTTACATTACACTACACCATTCATCACATCCAATTCAACTGCTTCCTTAGGAATTTAAATTTTAAGAGTATCTTTATATAGGTAGTTCTCTATAATATGTGTGGAAGTTCTGTACATACAGAAAAGTACCTTGCATAGAGTGATGTGGTGCAGTAAACGAGTAGTGGTGCGTGCTTTGCTGTGACTCATAGACAAACTACATAATAAGATTCAATGCTATTTACATAATAATATTAGCTATATCCTATATACATACATAAGTAAAATAATTTAAAAAAATCCCAAATTTTCAACTTCATC
>JAAXYV010000725.1:0-11213 GCA_036851875.1 Novacerus sp. FZ-2019
CAATCGATTTAAATTACCAATATAGTCAGTCAATCGATTTAAATTACCAATATAGTCAGTCAATCGATTTAAATTAATCAAGAAAAACAGGTTTCCGCCAACTAGCCAGTTCAAGCACATTTTGCATGCACGACGGCAGCCATGCAGTACAAACTTATTAATTGACGTGACTAACTACTGTATATATTATAGGTATGTTATATTAATAAGGTTAGTTACTAAAAAATTATCCTAATGAAATCGGTGTTGTAAACTATGAGTATATAGTTCACGCGAAGAATTATGCATCTTACATATTATACTATAATAATGATGATAATAATAATAATAACACTAATAATAATACGATTATATACAAGTTACACTAACCAACTACATAGCGAGCATTTATATTTAGACAAACTAAAACTAGTGGCTCCAACATGCCTTAACATCCATTACTAGTAGATTGTAGGTATTCATACTACTACTAGCCTTTCATCCTCTCTGCGCTCTCCTACAGCCTACTATAGATAGATAGACTATGTCTGTCTTCCTACTATGTACTATATAGCCTTATCAATATTATTTAATCCAATAAACTAATAATCTTAAGCTTCTTACAATTGTAAATTGTATAAAATTATTATTATGTACGTAAGCCATCCCTTCTGAAAATTACTCATCAACTCTACTCTTCCCTTCTCTCTGTCTGTCTTCATTAAAACATCTGATCCCGCTGAACTCAGCTCAAGAATGATTTCAGTTCGACAACAGAATGACACTCAACAACTGAATGGAAACTCAAATGGAATTGAATGACAAAATGCAATCAAATCAATCAATCAGTCAACAAACAGTTTTGTTTTGAACCAAAAACGCCCCAAAAACTGGGTACGCACGTTTTAATCCTTCATAAAAATGCACAATCAGAGAACAAAGTCAATCAATAGGTAATTGGTATAATAATAATAATTTAATCTATCCATCAATTTTATCAAGTAAAGGGATCAAATGTTTTGACACAACAGAGTGTAAGTTGGTAAGAGTTAGAATTGTAGTAGTAGCATATAATAATAATAATAGTAGTAGTAGTAATAGTAGGTAATAATATGTATGTATAATTATGATTTGTTGTTTTTGTTTGGGTTGTCAACTATTTAGTTGTATCTACTAGAATTATTGTACAGAGTATTGGCCCGCTCACCGTAGCCGTAGCTCTGCTGAGGGGTCGTTCCATAGCTGCCCCATTGCGGCATTTGTTGTCCCTGAGCCGCCTGTGCAGCACCCCAACCCTGATAGCTTTGTCCACCACCCGGGTTGTATCCTTGCGGGGGGTATCCTGATTGTTGAGGTGGAGTTCCCCAACCTTGGTAGCCTTGCATCATTCCTCCGGGAGGTCCCATGTGGCCCATCGGATTCCCCATCTGCCCCATATTGCCGCCCTTTAGAATTAACATATCTTTTTCTATAGAGCTAACCGCACGCATATCATTTATCATAATCATTATTATAATATTATATTTATATATTATTATCACATACTTTCTTAGGAAATGGGTATAAATAAATGACTCAACAGGGTATTTAAAATACGAGTTCATTTCCATTAAGTACACAAAAATCATTAAACATACTTTGAACAACAAACAAAAACATCTTTGCTTTACTTTGAAGCATACAAGAGAACAAGATCAACACGTTTAAAATTAAAATCAGAAGCAAACAAAGCCCCGCTTAACCTACTAAATTAAATTATTATCCTAATAATATTAAGAGCATCCTTAAAGACTAACCATGGCACCCCATCCAGACTGTCTGCCCATGCCACCACCTCGTCCGTCCCGTGGCTCAGCCCTCTTGATCTCAACCTAGCAAATCATTCCAAATACCAGATTAACCCAACATTATTATGTCCGGAAACAAAGAGTGACAGCCGTCAAAAGTGATAGACCAGACGATTTCATGTCTGCCTTGGTAACCTTAACATATATTCCATGACATATAGAATAATGATAAGGCTATCATCATCACTAACTAATCTTACAATAAGGCCTTAACTGTAGCACGTAGCGAAGCTTTTTGCTGTGTTCAAGTATCATAGCATTAATAATAATAATATAATATAATAATCATAATAATAACAATAATAACAATAATAATTTAGTATAAATAATTTAATACTGCTTGATTCCATTCTGTCTACGAAGACTCTTATCTTACGTCGTATAATAATAATAAGCGTATTTTAATAATTTCTGTGTCACAAACAATAGTGATAACATTTACAAAGCAAAATCGTTATTATTATCGTATGCATCAAATACAATTTATTTATTGATCCTGAATACCACATAATATTCAATGTTTCTTGTCTTTAAGTCATACTGATCCTTTTTTTCAAGTTTTAGTCCACATAAAGTTATTCCCATCAAGGATGCTTGGACGTCTGTCTGACTGCGGTTATCAGGATAATAATAACGATCCAGACAATGAAGCCTTCGTTAATAATCGTATTATTATTACGTTTCGACAGTACTCTTACTCGAATCTTATAATAATATAACAATAACAATAATAATAAATATGACACTGGAGTATAAGGCCTCAATCGTAAAATTATTTGAGTTGAGATAAAAATGAAGATATAGGAGAAAAGGTTAAGGGGTACTTAGCCCGTGCAAATAGCAATACCTGCTTCCCATTAAGGTTGACAAAGTGTTCAGCAACTAATCTTTCCACTGGATCGTCGCTCTCAAAAGAAACAAATCCAAACCCTGACGAGCCAAGATAACATTTACAAAAACTTAACAACCAGGATTCAACACTACTGCATTGCACCAAACTTTAATAAAAATTACACTGTCGGTCTTGCTTTACGCGTAAAAAATTAAAACAACTTATTCCAGTATAATGTAAAACTTTTCCCACTACCAATTTTTAACCCATTACAATACCAATGGAACTTCATTTATTACAATACCAATGTACGTACAACATTATTTAAAACCCATAAGTTGTTTTACTTCAAAACTCGTAACCTATCGCTGCCGTTTGATTCCTTTAAATATTGTGGCCGGCCTGGAGGCACAATGTTGGATTTACTCAACATCATGTACTATGGGAAGGACTTTATTCTTGGCTGTACTTTATAACTTAAACTCAATTGTATTACGAGCTAAGTGTATTATCTATAGATACCAGCCATACCAGATAACGAAAAACCAAAAATAAAATTTGTCTCTAGACCTACAAATTAAGAAGCTATGAAAAACTATATAATTTCCTATTACTCCACCGGAGTATCAATGCCAGTAATATTGAATCCGTATTATAATATAATATGCACAAAATATATGAGAATTTTAGGCTGAGTTTCTTCTTTCCGTCATCTCATCTCATATTTCAGAGTTTTCTTATTATAACTCCCCCAACATTATTCAATGCAACTAATCCGCACACATGTCTTTAAACCAATGCATTAGTACATAAATATTATGTTGCGAGATTAGAAATCAGAAACTAGGCCATAAATTGATGTAGAAATTGGATTTGCTCGCATTGGAGAAGACAACGAGAGTGACGTAAGTAAGACTGGATCAAAATAAAGGAAATGTATAAAGGCAGGCTAAATCAAGTCAGAGGGTAAGGAAAATGTGGGGAACTAGGTTTCAATTAATAGTAAAAAGGATTGTAAGTTACTTCACTCTAGATGTGCAAACCTTGTAACCTTAGATTCTTACCTAAATCATACAAAAGTAAATATTACACACATTAATATTATTAGACATGATGAAATACAGTTTGTATCCAAATCATAATAATATGTTGTATGGAAATGATAGGAAATAATCATACGTACTTAGGCATGTAGACGTAGGACTTACATTAGATTATCATCGAGACCCTTCCTTCCTTATAGCGTGTAGTAGTAGTAAATTTGATTTCATAGCCAATTAACATCATACATAGCATAATAGCATAATTATAATAATAGCCAAATATCTGGTAGTAAGTGTGACACGTTATTAATAATACGTTACGTTATCGTAGGTAGGCAGGTAGGAATAGCTAGACCGAACTTTGTTAAATAATAATTAAATAAACCCGACTTTGGATCACTACTAAAATTTCCTACCAGTAGTAGGTAAGGTGAGTAAGTAGGTGGATCACATACTTAGTAGCAAGTCTGAAAGTACTTTTTGTTATTTAGATGCATATGGGACTAACCTCGCGTTCGTCGACGCTCTTGATCATACATAATGACAACTTCCACGACTTTCCCATAGCGATCGAAAAATTGCCGGAGATCAGTTTCAGTCACATTGGGTGGAAGTCCTCCCAAAAACACCTTCGGGACGTTAGTTCCTCGTCTTGGCTTTTGCAAAGTTCGAGGGTTGCAAGGTTTAGGATCAATCTAAAAAGTACAAACAAATGTCATAAGCTCTTTTGTAGCTATCTTATTAAATACAACTCCCCATACATAAAATATAAGGAAAAATCAACATTTAAATCTTTAAAAAGATTCTTTCGACTTACAGTCCGTCCATCCAACTGGTGTGGTCCACTGTTCAAGACAGCATCAACATTAGCCGGATCGCTGAAAGTTACAAAACCAAATCCACGCGATCGGCCGGACTCCGGATTTTTCATCACTACTGCATCGACGACTTCCCCAAATCGGCTAAAGTACCGCTGAAGTCCATCGATTGTAGTTTCCCAGCTCAAACCTCCTATGAACAACTTTCTGTAAATACACAAGAAGCAGAATTCAAATTAATTAAAACAATTCACTCACAAAATATCAAGTTCAATTTAGATCAATATTACACTAGTATAAGAAACCGTATGAGTGAAAACTTACCCGCGCTCATCTGGTTCGCCGTCTTTCTTCATGATGCTGTCTTGATTGTTTTTGACACCGCCGGACAGATTGGCCCCAGCAGTGCAGTCGATGATCACGTTCGACCCTATTTTGGAATGTTGCTGTCTAAAGCCCACCCGCGAATAGATTTGCGAAGGAATTTTGAATGATTTTCTAAGGACAAACCACCGGTAGAGAATGCAAAAAAGAAACTGACGGGCGAGTAGAAGAGTAGTTAGGGAGATGAACTCAGCTCACTCAGCAAGAAGGAACGAAGTGAAAGTTGAACTCGAAAACTGGACTCTGGAGGTCAGGTCAGGTCAGGTCAGGAAACAAACTCACTTCAGTACTTGAAATGTCGAGGCGTCTTTTCCAATTAATCAATAGATGAATATTCAAGAATTGAGTTGTTGGTTGGTTGTTGTAGGCCGATAATTCAATCAGTAGTAGAGCAACAGCAGCGGCAAACAAAAAGGCGGATGAATAGGAATCACCAGAGCAAAGCCGAGAGAGCCGGACAGAATCAAGTCAAGTCAAATGCCGAGGGAATAAAAAACAAAATCCAAAATCAATAATCAACAAATAACCAAAGACCCACAGCAACCAAATCAATTTCAAATATAATGCAATACAAACAACCAAAACAAACAAATTAACTCACAGTGCTCGCCAAAAATGGAAAATTTGCAAATGAATTTTAAGTTAATTACGGGAGCTAGTCAAATTATTGAACTCAAGTCGATGAGTAGTCAGGAGTACAAGAACTTTAGGCTTCACTTGTCTCGTCTGTTAAGGTCCACCGTCACCTTATAATATTACAATACCGTCTCACTCCTCGACCGACCGACTCGATTGGGTTGGTTTTAGATGAGAGATTCGATGAGAATAATATGCACACCAGCACAATACAACCAAACCAAGGCAAAGCCAATATAGACGAGTTGACTGACTCAATTCAATCGAGGGAAGAAGAAAGGAGGCAGCGTGCTTTGCTCACCCTTAATCCAACATGGATGCCCTGGAAAATGGAAGCTAGATGCTATGCTACATCTCCTTTTACTTGTAGTAATATTACTCTCAGCTACTCACCATGGCATCCAACCTACAAACCTCCCAAATGCAAAGCCAAAACTTAAACCCAAGCTTTCTTTTACTCAACCCAAACGCAGTCACTCAGCTCAGCTCAGAAGCAGATCACTACATCCCATCTCTTATGCATCTCTCACCATTCCCCTCTGCTTTCAGACTGCAATCGTTATCCTCCAATCCCTGTTCGCCGTCACCCGTTCCCTCGGCTTCTTCACACTCGTCTCATACGCGCTCACAGCATTTTCACACATTTCTACTAACCCATAACTTTTATTAGCATTTATATTATAGATACTGACCTTATTTTAATTAATACGACTTAGTTAGCATTGCGTGGACTTGCTTTTGCCTCAAATGACTCACCGAACAGACGCCGGTATAAATGCCGGCCTCTGCCAGCTTCACCCTTCTATTTTTTCATTCATTTGTGGTGTAGCGTAAATGTACACATGCTGTAGAAGCAGGTTTCCTTAATATTATGTCTACGCAATGTTAAATAAAATGCATGAAGGCTTCCTGGCCCGAAAGTAGGTAGGGGTTGGGCCGAGTGTCGCCGAACTCTGTCGGACTCACACCTACGCTCCTACTTCCCACCCACCAATGTATGAATTCAATAGAATATGTAATGCAAGAAGATATGCCATACGAATGGAAATAATAATCGTAGGATATGAAGGTGGGAAGAGAGTACGGTACAGTATTTTTTGTACAAGAAATGTGCCGGCTATTTCTGGAAAATGTATTGGTTGAAACTCTTGAATATGGTGGTGGAGCAAATTGTTTAGGTAGGTATATTTCAATATTATTGATATTGACATTATGACAAAACTATGAAAAGATGAAATACCATCTCATACAGTTAGTTCTTGTGGTGAGTAGTTTATAGTGGTCTGCAAGGGGAGGGAGTGTGTTCCTCCGGTTTGAACTTTCTGTCTGGCTTGACGACACTATACACACTAACGTACAGTATGAGTATGACCCAGGAAGAGTGTAGGGTATTGATTCATTTTACTTCTTTAGTAGAAGACCAACGTCATGTTACAAAAGTAGTTCCTTTATGGTTCAGTAATTTTATTTCGAAGTTATAATATTATGAGAGAGTTATGATCGGGTTTGTATAGGTATACCTAATATAGAGTAGGTACGATTATTCTGTAACCAGATATGTACTTGTCGTTTGTTGATGGAAATAACTCCTTTGGAATATACCGGTTGACAATTGATAAATCATACTACCCAAGGAGTATTATATTTACTAATGGCACTTTGCCGTGGATGTTTTCGTACATGATAAATGTGTAAATGCAAAAATTCAAACTGCAACGACAACGCCATCCTGCCGTAAACCTGTCACTTGAGTTAAACTTAGCAGGCTTTCCAGGATGATAGGAGTCGTGACTCGACGGGACAGAGTAGGAGTAGTAACTCAGGAATTATGATTTTGACTGTGTATACTATTGCTGGCTGTTTGCAATTGTACTCAGTAGACTACTGTATGTAGTTTTGAGAATGTCAAAATAAAACAAATTGTCATCAGTTTCTGTAAATGAGACATTTGATATACACATCATAGGAGGATTTATCAATTGTTTCAGACGGGTGTTAGTGTTAAACTACATTTGAATTTTTTTAACTGCAATAAATTAAGTGTTTAATTATTTGTGGTGGAAGATGTTATTTTTGAAGTTTTCATTTGACGGAGAAAGTTTGTTGCACTACAAAAATTGTAAATGTACAAAAGGAATATTTTGTAATTTTGTTTTATCTAGTGCCTGTTCAGAACTTACAGGCAGGGTGCGAACCCCAAAAATTCCATAATAAATCCTCCTGTGTGCACCTACAATCTATATGGATATATTAATAAGCATATAACATTACATCATTCATTTTACCTTGATAAATTAAGGTATTAGTTAATCTTCATGCGTCTTTGTTTTTATTTATAGCTTCACGATGAAAACGATATTTTATATTTTAACTTTACTATTACTGTATTTGTATTACATCAAATTGAATTTTTAATACCTAAATTATTACATTAACTGGTAAAATCGTTTATTACTACCTCTGAGTGGTACTTGGCTACCGAGTGTGAATGCCAGTATAATATTATTGGAGACAACTTGTACGAGGTTTAAATGTAGTTGCTACAAATTCTTGAAATCTTCTTTTCTCTCAGTACTAAAATCTGCGTAGCTTTTGGAAATGGATGCATTTATTTTCTGCATATTTACTTCTGTCTGCCACAGATTTCTGCAGATTACTGAAGCAGATAAAAAGAGAAGTACTTATGTAATAGGAAATGAAATAACTACTGCAACAAGTAATGCTCAGTGTAGCACTATAATGTACATTTGTTTGAATATTTATTTATTTTTTATAACGAATCTACAAAACTGAACCAGAGATGTACGTCAGAACCAGTTAGATTCATGCGAAATTGAATGCAAAGAATTGAGTAATATGGATGTCCTTCTACGAATATCACTTGCCATACAACAAAATGGAAGTTTTATACCAATAGGTCCTTGGATAATATTTGTAACAGTAATAGTATTATAAATATTTGTGAATTTTCTTCAGCTTTTACTAAAATAATTGTATGAAGAAAAGTAAACCTAGAATTTTGAACGACCAACTTAAATATGTCAACAAAGTTTGTATTTTTTGAGGGTATGTACTACAATTGAATACGGCAATACATAAACAACTAGTCCAGAAACGAGCGGCCGTTCTGAGAGAAATACAGTAATAGAGACGAGTGCGAGGGTCTGCGTTTGTCCATCGATTTTTCTATAGGTTTGGCTTGGAGATTGGAGTATCCCCTGAAAGTGGGGTATCCCTATTTAAAAAAAATGTATGTACAACTTGGCGGAGCTCTTCAGAGGGTTTGGTATACGTAGTTTTTGCTATAGTTTTTGCTATAGCAAACCTATAGTTTGTTGTTGCGCCAAGTTTTATCGTATATAGTCACTAAAAAAACACACAAAATAATATATTATTTTGTTGGGTGGTACTAGGCCGACAGGCTGAAACATCTGTTTTAAGGCGCTAAACCCTTCCTATTCCCGCCTCATCAGTATGAAATAAAATGAACTGGAGAATTTCTTCTGTTGACGTTGGATTGACGGGAGGATAGACCTAGAGTAAATTGATGAGTTTTAAATAAGTTCGAAATTATGTGTGAATGTAAGATTTTTATTGTCATTATCATTTCTATTAAGTATAAAGGAAAGCTACATAATGCAATGATGCCTTTTACTGCTCCGGTGGATAGTCAAAGTTAAATCTATATACCTATACAAAAAAATCATTGATTTACGTGCTGTTGATAACATTCCCATTCAACAATTAACATATGAACTGGCCTATAAGTGTAAAGCTGGCTTTATTATATGTATTCACTGCCACTGTGACTTTCAAATAAATGACTAACTACTTGTTTACTTTTTTTAATATTAAATACACATTTTTAGTTTGTCATTGGTTATGGTAGAGATCTTCATGATTGATTAGTCATCCTCAATCACTAATCATCATAATGGTATTATTTTCAGTTGTCTTTGTGGTGAAATGATATTAAATTTCTTATTTAATTTAGCGAAGAACGGCACTGAAGATGAAAGTTTAGCTGCATGGAAAAAGAAAATACCTTCTAATTCGTTGTGAATTTGAGAAGCAGTACTTATTTACAGCACTGACTAGCAGTAGCGTTCTTTATAGCGAATACCTATATCTGTCCATTCTTGTATCAATTATAGATTCGTCATGTGAATTAATAAATAAATAAATATATACTGTATTATTCTTCTCAGAATTAATGACTATAGTTCTTGTCATTCTCGTTCTCAAGATACGTAGAGATACTCCATTCGATAACAGAACGATTTGACAACCCTATGATATTATTACTAATACCACCATTACTATTTTGGCTATGAACACCCGTCCGAATTACTGTCATTTTCTGGAATTCATTTTGATTATATTCAATATTAAAATGATATCAGATGTTTGAACCCACCACCAGTGCAATATACACGTTGTAATGGATAGTAATGTATATGTATGGTAACATATGGATAGTAATGTTCACAATCTTGGTAATCTATCAATACGAATATCGTTCAACAGAGGAAAAGTGTCTGAAATTATCTGATGATTATTGAGCCTTCTGGATTGATATATCACAGTAGAAATATGTTGCGGAGACGGTTTGATAAAAAGAAAGTGTGATCTCTCTTCATAATGATCCATTCGTAACTTCAAACTTATACACTAAGTGTTGGCTATAGTACTATTTGAATAGTGTAAAAGGACATGGTCTCTATATAGAAAAGATCGATATGACGTACAATGATGCATAAAGAATCCTGTTAGGTCATTGGGGTAGAAATAGTACTTCACAAATTTTTATTTATTAACCTGAATACAAACCTTTTGATAAAAAATTAGGAAGTCAACCATAAGTTATTTGAAGGCTAGATTCAATGATTCTGATAAAACTTCAAGTTCAAGTGCTGCAGAGAGTCGGATATTGAGAGACATTGAAAAAGTTTGAGTAATGCTAGTCTAATATGCAATCATGATTCCTGCTTCAATATTCTTATATGCTTCAAATATATTTGAAGCATATAAGATTAATTTTGACCAAACGAAAAGTTTATTTTAGGCTAAATTGAATAAAGTACCATACCTATTCCTTAAGCCAAGTGTCATTCTTCAACATTCGTCAACCATAGGAGGAATGCCTCTCCGGCTATTCCTGAAGGAGTCATACTTTTATTTTCCCACAGCACATGCCAGCACAGTGAGCTTACCAGCTTTTGCTGAAAGGTAGTTATCTTCAAAATTGGACTGCAAAGTACAGTATAATAATAAACTCTGTTTTTCACGTTGAACGTATAACTTGGTGTTCCCAATTTTACTTCAACTCATTCTTGGTATAGGACGAGGAAGGAAAGGCACGGTACAGTATATCGGGAATAGGTCAAGAATACAGATCCATGTTACCAAATTGTTCAACATCATATTATGTTAAGAAATAAAGCAATTCTACAATTACAGATATTTAAAGCGTATATGTATAACATTTTATAATTCTATATTAACCTGTGTTTTTTTGTAGTGAAGTCCAGGAATTTTTTGTCAACAAAAACAGTGTGTCAAACAAACAATTACAAATACACACTTCCGCTAAGTCATTCCACCATTCCCAACATTCAATGAAAACTATAGTATATAAATAAGACAATACAAGGTTTAATAACAATTGAACGTA
>JAAXYV010000726.1:0-11213 GCA_036851875.1 Novacerus sp. FZ-2019
GAGTGAAAGAAAGTCTACTATATATAGTCTCTATGAATAATACAATGTGGCTTGGTGGTAGTAATAATAATAATAAGCTGCCAAGTAATGATGGTGATGTGAATAGTGAATGGGATGGTTATATTATATTTATGTTAAGTATACTATACATACATGCGGGAGAGCAAGTACATTATATATACATAGAATATAAATAAATACATACATATATTATATATATGTATAATGTATACATTTAATACATGCATAGTGTAGTGTAAGGTAGGTATAGTGTATCGGAGAAGGAGAAAAAGAGCGCTATTCAATTCTATTCCTGTGCGTGGAAATGCATGGGGTGATAATTGGCCAGTCAAGTCTCTTTGTGCCTTACACACTGACAAAGTGTCAAGATCTCTCAGTTGGGTTGACTTGACTTGACTTTATATTATTGTATAGGTAGGTAGTTGAGTGAGATTGAGTTGAGATTGACTGCCAGCACAATGACTTGAGCTACATATCTACATGTATGTATGTACGGATAACGTGAATGTCGTAAGGATGGATATTCTACCGTATTTATTCGAAAAATAGCCTCCGTCTTGTCGCCGAACTGCCACCTTTTCTGCCCGGCCTCTATTCGAGACCCGGCCTGTGTCCAAAGTAGCTACTTTTAGTAGTAAATGTAAGGAAAGCTTTCATTCCCCTTAGAGATGATACATATCAGCTTAGGGTTCAACAGGCCCGTCTTTTAGGCCGGCCTAGATATTGGAGACCCGGCTTGCCGCCAAATTACCAGCTTATCTCTCCGGGTTTTTTAGAAACCGGCTTCCATTTGAGACGGGCTTTTGCTGGTATAAATACGGTATGTAATAAAGCAAGAAAGAAACTCAGGTGAATTGTAGGCAATTGAACTTGATGTGCTTGTCTCTAAGCCCGACCCGCCGCCTTATTGTAAACTGGACTACAGTCAACAACATAGTATATGCAATGAGGTAAGAAATTTGACTATAAATCTTTGTTTTATATGTATAGGTATATATATTATATATATATGTAAGCGCATCTATGTTAATATTGTACGGAAGAGGAAAAGTCGGGTTACTTTGACGCTAGGTGACTGACTGACTGAATGACTGACTTTAGGCTTTGTGGGATTGATAACAAAGGCTGAACTGGACTAAAGAGGTTTAGCTGGAGGAACTCTTTTATAAATTATTTAGCAAGTCATGGTTTTGTTTGGTAGCTTATAGGGTATGCAATGGAATTGAATGGAATAGATGAAGTGTTTTATTTATTTATTTACTACTCTGGATGGAATATCATCCTTCCTATAGGTAAAATTACTTATTGAAATCTGGAGAAGAATCCTCATCAATCATATTCATAATAACATGTCTCTGTATTCTCTGTAAAGAATGTGAATTATTAACGCCAAAGAATTTAAATTCGCAGTTGAGTTTGGTTGACTTTGTGGGTTTATGAGGGGAAATGAACCAAATATTATAGTTTTGAATTGAAGGGAACTGTTATGTGTTCTTTTATGTATAACTATTGTGCTTGCCTATTCATAGTGAAGGAGAATGAGAAGAGCGGAGACATAACATAACATAACGTAACATAGCCGAAGAGAAGAGTACATTCATTTCATTGGCTTGTAGGCATCTACAATATAATCCCTCCACAGAATGCAGACTGTTCTATACGTGTAGACTAGAGACAGTGTACACGTAGATATAAACATAGGTAATGTATAATTTATGCATGCATGGCTTCATTTTGTAAAACTCTCAAAGTTGAATCGCTTAATGTGAATATGAATCCTATTATCCTTATGTTACGACTACAGGTGAATTGTTCAAAGTGGGATATAAAATAATATACATAGCTAAACAAGTATAACATCCATATAATAAAATACATAATTTAGCCTAGATTACGCTCTAATGCACGATCGAATATATTAAATGGATAATAAATAAGGAAGGAAACGGGACTGGGAAGTAGGTAGTTTTAGATAAATTTGAAAGCTTTATGCAGTATGTGCCGACTCTAAATATAAATGGTACTTAAAGCCGCAAAGGACATCGTAGAGATAAGGGGATTATTATAGCTCTCAAGTCTCTCATTCATTCTATTGTGGCTTTAGGATTCATGAAACGATGAAACTCTCCTTACTGAACTGAAGGCAGTCAGGATGGATCTGGAAAATTCCTTTATATACACTCATACTACAGCATTACACCTCTACAGAGCAAGTACACTGAGTAAATGCTAAAAGTAGAATAGAGTAAAGAGTAAAGTCAAGACAAGGCAAGTAATGTAAAGTAAAGTAAAGTAAAAGGCAACTCAAGTGAAAGTATTTACGTAGTAGAAAGAAAGTAGAATAGTACATAAAGTATATCAAATGTAAAGCAACAGCGTAAAGTTACAAAGTAAAGAAAGAGAACTCTGTGGCCCGATAAAACGATTAGACAAAAGGCAAAAGGCAGAGAAGAAAGGACATACATGACATGTACTAAGAAAGGACTCAGTCAGTCATAGTTAATAGTAAGCAGCATATAAAACTCGAAATGGCAGTACTTACGCGTAGGAGAAGTGTGTCTTTGATCCTTAGTTTTTACGACATTCTGTCAATATTTCAGTGGTAGTAGCACTACCACTACCTATCATATTACATTACAACTACCAAGAATCCTTCCATCACTACCAATATACTACTACCACCAGTCTTTTGAAATATTAACGAAATTCACATTTTACTTACACAATTCCCATTTCACTATATATATTCAATTCAACATTCAGCATTACATTACATGCATTACCTACATTACATTTCACAATACACTAAAAATTTAACATAACCGCCCACACACCGACCCCATACAACGTAGGTAAGGTAGGTATATAAATATAACTCCGTGAAAGAAGAACACACACACAAAGACACAGTATTTCCCTGTAATAAGCAGTTGCTCAGTTATCCCTAACATGAAATAGAAGAAGGCATGAGCTCAATTTTTGTCTTAATAATACATTCTAAGGGCTACTACACATTCAAATTAAAAAGCTTAAAAGCTTACTTACATTAAAAATAAAATATTCATTCAAAGAGCTATTCAGTTTTATAAGTAGGTTTGTTCTTGACATTTGCACACATTGCTAGTGAGGGCTACAAGAGTAATTCCTGATTTAATTACCTATCTATCATCATATATGAGGAGTAAATTATTATTTGAAACTACTTAATCCCTATAATGCTTCTACTACTACATGCAAGCTTATAAATTCATTATCAACTGTACGATTTAAAAGAGCAGCGTGAGCGTACAACCAATACAGTTTACGTTTTATTTTTTTTGCAAATTCTCCTAAGCAAACATGCACGCGGAGAAAAACAAGAAATTGCACTTGAATCCAAACACATAAAAAGTCAAGGAATTAAGGCACGAGTAGTCGTCATACAAGTTCTAAATTATATATTTAAATACATGACAATTACGCACGGTTTTGTATTAAGTCAAACTCTATGGGTGTAATTACCAGTAATTGTAAAAGTATACATACATACATACCTACACTACATACACATACATACCTACCTACCTCCAAGCCTCTTCAGACTTAAGTAACCGCAAGTAAATTCTAATTCCTTAGCAATTCAATGGGAAACAAAGACTTGCACGATTTCATTTCATTTACATAATTGTAACAGGTGAATTTCCTTTATGAAGATAAGTACCTACTAAGTACTACAATCTTGTATCTGTATCGTATTGTATCTTGCAGTATGTATGAAAATGAATGTATGTAGGTAGGTAGTATCTTTTCAGTAAATTATATTACACACTTACTTTACTATATGTACTGTGCTTTTCACTCCAGAGAATTAGAATCTATCTTTGCGCTGATATAACCTGGATAACATATTGCATATAGCCCGCAGCAAGCTACAACACACTGTGTCCTGCAAAAAGAGGTGTAAAGAAATGTACTCTCCTTTGCTGTCCCAGGAATTGAGAAAGCTGCCATTAGCTTTTTGCAACCTAGGCTATATCAGCGCAAAGATACAGTCTAATTCTCTGGGGTGAAAAGCATAGTACTACTACCCTCATGGCTTATACCATCCTAACCATACCACCATATCAATCCACCCCATTTTATCCGATTTCAACCCAACAACCCAATAATGCAACACCATGCATTTTCAATATACTTTCAACATTAACTATAGTCTATAGGACAGTGAAATCATGTAACCACCTACATACTATGTACCATGCATGCCCATAAAATCTAACTAACTATCAAGTGTGCAAAAAAATTATCGAGTCATGCTGCAGGTATTTTTGCTTAATAGTATGATGGGATGGGATGGGACTGTGATGAGCGTAAGAATTTCTCACTTGAGGTTGAGTTGCTGATTTCAGTGAGACCTAGACCTTTCCTCTTCTTTCCTATATGCTATTACGATATTACGGTGATGAGATAACTTTGGAAAAAACAAAGCTGAGTCAAGAGCCCTGCCTTGCCTTGCCTTGCCTTGATTTGATTTGGCTTGGATTGGATTGGCCTTTACATTGCAAGTTGCAAGTGTAATATATTAAATCAAACTGAAGTATATGTATTATCACCTTCAACTTTGATTGCATTTAATTTACAAAGGAATTTATTCCTCTCGTCTGTCTGCTTGCATGGGACTGGGACTGACTGAACTAGGTTATTACATAGCCAGCATCATCATGTGTAGGTATATATTCCTACCTATATACCTATGTACATATTACTTACCTATTCTGTTATGCTTTGTGCTTGTGCTTTTAGTTTCCTTCATTTCTTTACTTCTACATTCTGGAATTAAAAGCCGTTGACCTGACCCTTTTTGTTTGTTGCTTTGGTATTTGTTTAATTTCATTTCCTTTCACCTATTTTATACAATTTTAATTCATTTTCAACGTATGAACTAGGAACTATTTAAACCGACGAAACCACTTCAAACTGAAACTCCAACTCCAACTCCACTGGTATGCATTCTTCATGGGCATAATCTGAGAGTGTTTCTATAGA
This sequence comes from Novacerus sp. FZ-2019, assembly GCA_036851875.1. Taxonomy (NCBI): domain Eukaryota; kingdom Metazoa; phylum Arthropoda; class Collembola; order Entomobryomorpha; family Tomoceridae; genus Novacerus; species Novacerus sp. FZ-2019. The sequence goes on from JAAXYV010000726.1 coordinate 5,047, forward strand.
CCCTAGACTGTCTATAGTCTTTACCAGCAATGTACTGTAGTTAAACTATTAACTATAAACCTAAACCAAAACTGCGTGCCAAGGCTGATAATATTATGTAATAGGTGAGTATAAAAGCTGTATGTACAGACTACAGACAGTACATAAATATCAATAAGAACATACAAACACAAATTCAAAATTCAATTCAATTCAATTCAATACTCCATGAGAGTCAAGTCAGCTCAACCCAACTCAGCAAGTAAAGATAGGTAGTGTCGAAATACTATAGTAATTTTGAATTTTGGTGAGTTAGGCAAAATCCGAGTACACAAGACGAGTAATGTTGAATGTATGTATGTATCCAGTACTACCAAAGTAACGCATATATACCTCCATTCCAACCAGCTCCATACCATTATTCCAGGTAGATTTTACTTTAGACTTTCAACTACTAGAGTAAAGTCACATAAAGTAAAGTGAAATAGTAAGTAAAAGTAAAATGCAGGTTCGTGGCCCCCCTTGGCCTCACTCTGATCATGACCCCTGGGGTCACTATATTGCGCTGCGAGGTGCTTTTGTATGCATACTAATATACTTACTTGGAATGGAACTTGTATGCATGGAATGGAACAGTCTGTTCGTTTCGTTCTCCTCTCTTCTGTCTGTCTTGTCAGTCTAACCAATTCCAATCTATCTATTCTGTCCTACTGCAATAAAGCTCAATGCATTGTAATGTAATGCAATACAACTACAGGTATATATCTCCTAACCCATGATGCATACTCACTTCACTATAGGTATACGATATACCTAGTACTCATCTACTGTTGTAAGTTTACTCGCCTGTAAAATAGATAGCTTTTAAAACTTAAGAGTCATCATCATCATCATCATTGGAATCTTCACCATTCTCTAACTCTATAATGTACTCCCTTCTTTATGGATCTGTATTCTATTCAAGTACTTTACTATGAACGTATATATTATGTAGGAACCTACCTAACCTAAACACTCTGCACGGATTGCTGGAAAATGTCCAGTTCAGTGCAAAGAGTCGAGTGGTGGTGAGGTAATAACGTTTTAGACAGATAGATAGACACAGACAGACGGGCACGAATCGAGGTATAACATACCTACTACATACTACTCGAGTTTTGAAAGAGTTTAAATTTTCATAATATGCATTATTATTACCAAATTTGAACTTTTATGAAAATCGGGTAGTACAATATAACTACAATTTTACTTATATTATAGGTAGGTACTTATATTATAATATAAGCAATGCATTGCAATGCAACTCTTGAAACTCAACTCATCATAGAGTTAATCCAGTGCAGTACATTGCATTGCTTGGAAAACTGTGGAAAATTGTGTTTTCCCCTATAAATAATTTCCTGGTGAACTCCATTATATTTTTATGGAAATGTGTGTACATACGCACATAATGGCTACATTATATTACATTACCATCACACACCATGTGAGTGAAATGAAATACCAAGCTAAGCTAAGCTAAGCCAAGCCAAGTCAATGTTTTTTGTTCCTCTTTCCCCCACAAATCATTCCGTCGTGTAGGGCATGGTTTCTGTTGCCATACAACAAAACAATGCAATACAATGCAACACAATATAATGGATGAACTTATCCAAGCAATTCAATACATAATGGCTTTGGGTTTGGTTTTGGTTTTGCTTGGGCTTAAAAATTGCATCCAGCTATGCCATGCACTGAGAAAGAAAATAGCTCAGGAGAATAGGACGGGATGGGATTGTTTTGAGAGTTGGGAACTATAGTACAGTGGAAATAAGAAGTGATGGGGGATACATGCAATCCATAAGTAACACTAAACAATGGAATTTGGGTTTGGAGGAACATGCATTTAAAATCACATTTAATTTGTATCTCGCCCTATGAAGTGTATATGTACCTTCTTGTAGCCCTAGAAGTCCCTGTTTTGCCTGCCTTGTGCTTACATAGAAAATTCATGAGGAAAATAACAAGAAATGTCAAAAGGTGCTGTATTATGTTATTGTGTTGTATTGTGTTAGATTGAACAGCGCATTAGGATGGGATACAATTGAATGCTGTATTAAATTATTTACATCAGTACATTATTTTACATTGTGTTGTACTCTGTTTTACCCTTCCTATGCTATGCTATGACATACATACCTACTAGAATTTTTTATTTCTCTTTCTTCGGTTTCTTTAGTTTTTAAACGGCTGGACTTTTTACATACTCAGCAACACAATGGGTGTCGCACAAAACTAATTTGCAACCCACAGTCTCACTATATGAAAAGTAATTGGCTCATTATAACCGCATATATTACTTGTTCACATGTTCAGTGCTCAATAAGCCATTTGGCTGTGTTTGTCGTTATCATAATACATTAAGTGCAGTCACTCAGTCTACTCCAACTAAACTCAAGTATATATTTGTAGTCTGCTTGGGTTTGTCTGATTTGACTTGACTTGACTTGTCTTGAAACTCTGAAACTTATTGCTTAGTTAGGCATTTATCTTCATAGTCCATATGGTGGATGGATTTTATAATAAACTACTCTTTATTTCAAATTCCGCAACCAAATAAATGCAAAGCTATCTAACCAAATCCCAGACCATAGAGACAGAGAGAGAGAGAGAGAGAGAGGAGAATAATAATAATGGAAAGTTAATAAGTCTAAGCCAAAGCTGCGTAAAGAGAGCCGGTAAGGTAAAGTATTAAGGCAGCGGCACACGTTTATCTTCATAAGGAAGAAAGGAATAGGCTGACTTGACTTGACGGGATTTCACTTCTTTCACTTTGACTTCTCCGCACTTGACTATAATATAAGCAAAGCCAGTACTTGAGTTGACTTGACACAACTTGGGAAGTGAAGTGAACTATAAGGGTGTGGGTTTGTGTTGTATAGAAATTTAATGTAATACTTATGTTTCACTGTTGACGGTACAGTAAAGTATAGTAGGTACTTATAGCACATAGTACATATAGTATAAGTATAGAGGCCTCAATTCCATCCATATATATTATATATACTGGAAGTAACCAAACCACAGGTACAACTCACCTCGGTCTTGTTAATCATGTTAGGATGCATATGCATAAAAACAGGTATTTAGTCTCTTGTAGAGCTCAACTTGATTTCTTTCGCATTGTATTTCATTGTATTCTATTGTATTCTACTGTACTGAATTGTAGTGTGTTGTGTAGTATCATATTACATTTGCAAGGTAAGCTTAATAGTGAAATGACTGAAGACAGAAAGTGCTGGCCGATGAAAATTTCAAGGATTTCAGGACTTTGGGGGTTCATTCTTCTTCAGAGTGTTGAATGAAGTTACTCTTATGTCTTGTCCTTATGTCTCTGTCAATCTTAGTCAGAGGCAGAACCTTACTTACAATACCTACCTCATGTGTAAAAATTGAAAAGCAAACTCCAATAGAATTTTAAACACTGATTCAAGCTTATTATTTGGCTTGACTGACATTGGCTTTAGATGAAGATATGTTATTAGTAGAGTATAGGTATACTAAATAAATTTGCTTTACACGTACTATACAGTGACTGATTGTGTATGCGCCCAATAAGGAATGCCACCCGGAAGGACATAATTGCAAAATTCATTTGAAACCGGGTAACGTGTGGACAGTATACAAAGCTGGGTGGGTAGGTAGGTAGGTATCATTTTAAATACCTATATTATGGTTTAGTTTGGCTGCATTGCTTAGGGACACACACACACGTGTTTGAGCACTAATCAATATATCTAGGGACGATTCATCAGGTATTTGTCTATTTTTGCCTTATGCTAATTAATTATTTACTTGACTTTGTTATCAGCTTAAATGTACCTCTAGTCTGACAGTGAGCTCAACGACTCCCGTATTTATCGTTTATTATTCAGATTTGTGATAGTGAACCTGCATTCAAATGTTGTATTAAACTCAAGTGCAAGGTCAATTCGGTCAACATTCAATGATTCAATCAAGCAATGGATTAATCTGCATGCATGTGTTCAAATTCAACAAAAGATTTGTGCAAGCATGCATGGCCTCACTAACTCCAATAAATCCTCAGTTGACTGTAAATTCTCGGACGTGACGATACGAAGTTGCATCTCCACAAAAACCAACGAAAGTACAAACACAATTATAAATCCTTGTACATCACATTTTATTCCCAGGATTTCACTCTACGCCTTTTCAAGAGACAGATGTTATTAGCACAGATATAAAATAGAGTTACACTACACACACGCTGTGACTGATAGTATGTGTCCAACAAGGAATGCCACCCGGAAACAAATTAATTGCAAAATTAATTTAAAACCGGGTAAAGCGTGAATGGTATATAAAGGCAGATAAGATAGGTAAAAGTATATTATTACACATGTGATGTGTTTTAGTTCGGTTGCATTCGTTAGAAGTACACACACATACTACATAAGGTTGCAACTAGAGCGTAAAGAGTTATTCAAGTCGCAAACATTTTTGCGTCAAGAACCAAGTTGTAAATACTTAACGTAGGTACCTACATGTTTTGCTTTGATATTGTAAAGTAATTGTGACCCTTGCATTTCATAGGTTGCCTACCTATGTATGTTCTCGAAAGCGTGAGTGCACAAGACTTGTATGAACCCAAACTAAACTAGAACAAAATGAAACATGGTAACCATGGGCATAGCCAAGTAGCAAAAGCGAACAACGGATCAGTATTAATTTGCCATTTACTCACTGTATTGTATTTATAGTACCATACCATAACATATTGTTATTTTATGATAATATGTTGCATCTATTTGTGAAACAAAGTGGTCTGTGTCTCTACGTTATAACATAAAGTAGCTTCAGCTGCTTAATAATACGTTATTCCCACGCTCACAAAGTACAGTACAGTACAAACACAACACAGTATAGACAGACGTAGTACACAAAGAACACAGGAATTCTACCAAAGCATTACTTATGCTGTCTAATATTCTATAATACTTTTTAGAATACTAGGAGGTATTCTAAAAAGGAAAGAAGTGGGCAGTATGATTCTGGAGAATCCGCGTGTTTTCCCTATATCATGACAAGACCTTTATAACTCAGTTAAGGACTAACTCATTTGGCCCATTTAAGAAATCAAGGTCCGCGTGGGCAAAAAGAACATGCGTATTAAATTTGGTGTCAATAGACCCAAACCTTCCAAAGTAATCACTTGGACAGACAGACAGATGCAGTGAAGACCAAAGTGACTCAGGGGAAAAGAAAAAGTACTCCGCTACTTATTAATAAAAACAGTAAAATGTTGCATCTATATTTGTGAAACAGAGTCGCCTCTGTCTCTAGAATATGGCATAAAGTAGCTTCCGCTACTTAATAAAGTAAGAAAACCGCCTTACTTACACTGCATTGCGTTTCATTTCAACCCAGTACACTCAGTAAAGTCAGTAGTGAGAGTGTATGGTGTGATGGTGGACGGTAGGGCACTGAAATATACATACGTAAGTACTCGTGAAAGACTCTGTATCGGATTAGTGGGTCGCCGCAAATACAAAATTACACATGACAGCTCATAAGATAAGATGTCATGGCTGCTCAGTGCTCCTTGCAATCCTACCCTACCCTGTCCTACCCTATGCGCTGCGATGTGGAGCTGAGGCAATGCAATGTGATGCCTTGCCAGCACCTAAGTTTATAGCACCAGCAAACTTTGGCAATTAGTGTAGCATTCAAAATACATGGGAGAGAAACTCAAAGTGACGTTCTATTGCTCGAGCAAAGCAAAGTAACACACAACTTGTGTTACACAAGTGAATGGAATGAGAGCTTTATTTTTGCTTCTTTCCTCCACACCACTATACCATGAAGTGCTAGGCGGCTTGTTCTAATGTGTTTAAATGGAACATTCGCTTTACTTTGTGACTTTGCGTTACTTTACTTTACGTTGTGTTACCTTACGTTATTGTATTCCAGGTTACCGTGCAATACATGTACAACAACATTTGACTTGGTTTCCTTTGACTTTTACCTTGTTAAAAATCAAGAGCACTAGTGCAGTGGAACCCCGGTAAAATGCACTGAATGAATGAATAATGAATAATATGCAAGGCAATTTTGGAAGTGGAATTTCGCTTTTCCTACCATGCAGTAGGTACCAGAAGAGCAAAATGTCTCGTCTACGTAGACTGACT
>JAAXYV010000727.1:0-11210 GCA_036851875.1 Novacerus sp. FZ-2019
GTTATAGCAATAGCTCGTTTCAACGCCTACGCTAAGCCATCGATATACTACTTTTAGTACCAACGTCATAAACAGCACAGTATACGTTCAAAGAACTTTTTACGTTCGTTGAACGGTGTGACATGCTGGCAGCGTACGTAAAAAACAAAGGTAAACAAAACAAAAAACCTATCTTCTCTCGAAAATAGTAATTTTAAATAAAAATGGAGAACTGTTGACAGTTATTTAATGATAAATTGAATATTTTTTCCCATTTTACTTCACTGTCACCGTTGCACCAGAAGATATACAGAAATATCGCACGCAACTTGTATATAGCCGACGGATGACGCATGAGGGGTTAAGAATTCCTTGGTATAACCCTCAACCCTAGCCATTTAATTGCAATTTGACTTTGACCTCGAGGTCACACGACTTTCACAAGTCACTGTTTCGTTAAAGAAATGGATCTGAGGATGAATAGGGCGTGGTAATCCATGGTAATTGAAAATATTTTTGCTGAATAGGGTATAGGTGCTTGGTCATTGGAAAATCGGTGTGACTTAAGAAAAAATATTTCCTGTATCAATTCCAACCAGAGTGCCGAGTTGATAATAATTGTGTACAACCAGTACAACAGAATGATCTGTATTTGAACATAGATGAAGCTCCGGTACGAAGCAGCCTTGATGTAAACGTATTTTATTATTGATTTTATTTTTATTTATCTCATTTTTTATTTAACGAATGTAGAGATGGAAACAGATGTGCGTCAGTAACGGAGCAGGGAAAAGAGATCTTTTTTACCCGGTAACGAAGTAGATTCAGAAGTTTTAAGAGGTGGATAAATAGAGGGAGGAGGGAAGGAAAGGAAAGAGAAGGGATTAAGGGGAAATAGAAACGTGAGGTGGATTTCTTGTATTGTCTTCATTCAACCATCATAATCTGTCGGTGCAAGAATCATAGAAAGTGTCAGTCGATGTAGTCAATAAGTGTAAACATTAAGGAAATCGCGCAAAAGACAAAATACACCAGTCCAGTTCCAGCTATGTTGTAGGTTGTTGGTTTGAATGTAGATTTAATTAGTCATGTTAATGTTCATGCTGTGGCAAATCAAAATAGACAGCTAGCTGCGAATACTTGGAATACACCCATCCATCATCAAGAAGTGGATTTGATTGAAAGTATTCCAGTTCTCGTAGTTAAACTTGTAGTTATTTAGAAAAGTTGAAAATCTGATACCTTTACCTGTTTATTATTTTGTTGAAATTATACGAGGTACATGCGTGTCAAATGTCATAGTACACATTTTCTTGTGTTAAAAACGCAACCCTGTCTTGGCACCCTCCGATATTCCTGAATCAATCATTGGACTTGTTCACGTAACCATTTACGAACTAATTTCTCTTTTCAATTTTAGTGACGTGATCCCATAAACGGAATTGAAAAATGAGTGTCTTTTACACGGGCGATTGGCATGCTATCGGCTCTACTGATTTTTATCGTAAAGTGGAGCTATACGCAATGGCCTGGACAGCTCAGGTGGATTTAGACAATTATGCACTTGTAGGTGCCACGTACGGGGGTCCATTAGCCATAATTAGGGATGACAAAAAGTTTCTTCGAGTTACTCCAAATGTGCCTATTAAACCCATAATTTCAATTTTTACAGCTGCTGGATCTTTCATCTCATCGATAAAGGTATATCAAATCTGTTTACTTTTTAACGGTGCATCTGGCTGGCGTTAGAATGTTTGTGTTTGAACATCTTTGTATATATATGTATATGCTTTACCATGTTACTGTTAGATGTTGATCAAAATAATGTCAATTTGGAAGTTACATTATTGTTGTAATTTAATTTATTCGTTAGTGGGACTCTGGCGTTTTAGTCAAAATGGGCTGGTCGACTGCTGAAGATTTACTTTGTGTGCAGGAGGATGGGAATGTACTAGTATATAATTTGTTCGGAACTTCCAAAGAAAGCGTTCAGTGTCTGCTTTCGGTAATTTAATTTATTTAATTTGTATTCACTACCACGAATGGATTTTATAGTAGCAATACGTCAATATTACACACATGTACAATAATTAATTTAATTAATTTACAACAGAATTAAAATATTAATTTCCTACGATTCTAATATCACGTCATATTTACTGACACTCACTTCAGCCAATTGTAGACTTATTAAATAAGTCAATAATTATTAGTTTAATAAGTTTAATAATTATTTATCCCTTTGTTACATTAAAAACTATATATGTTACAACATGATATTCGCCAGTGCGGTAATTCCACCATGAGGGCTCAAATATTTCATTTTTCACCTTCTTTTCCTTTTTTCTTTTTATTATTTCGTAGTTTGTATCTGGCAATTCTCATTCGAGTATCAGACTTAAAATAAGTTCAAGGAACTAAGACTAATTAGAATATTTATTGTACTGTTGTAAAGGAGTCCAAAGAAAAAGCTTACGAGGCAGAAATCTTTCCCAGCAACAATGGAACAGGAGTTGCGTACCTCACTAGCAAAGGAAATTTTGTTGTTTTGAATAGCTACAAAGATGCGAAGGTTCGTAGATATTGCCATGTGCCGGGAGAAGTGCCTTTTACAGCATGGTCTATCATAGCTGCAAATCGACAAACGCAAATCGTGGCTGCAAGAGATACTTCTGTATACCTTGTCGACCCCAGTCAGTGTATTCAAGTGCATCCGGAGTTCACATCGGTTGCAGGAATGAATTCTCCTATTACATACATTTCTGTTTCCCTTAATGGACTTCACATCGCATTACTTACTGAATCTGGGGTACTGTGGCTTGGGAAGGCTGATTTCAGTACAAAGTATTGTGAACATTCCTCCGGACTCAGAACAAAGCCGAGGCAAATTGTTTGGTAAAGTAAACTATTGAATTTGATAAATTAAGTTCTTACCCATACTCTAATGCCCACAGTGTTTCTACTTTGAACAAAAGGTGTGGAGAACAAGCCGTTGTAATGAGTTGGGATACTTCAATGCTGCTAGTCAATTCGAGTGGAAATACTTTACAGTTTACAATGGATGGACAATTTGCGTTGGTTCCTGAAATCGACTGCGTTCGGGTTGTAAGCAATTTGTCCCATGAGATCCTTCAACGAGTTCCGGTTGCGACTCGTTCCATATTTGGCATTGGAAGTGTTGCTCCAGGTTCAGTTTTGCTGGAAGCGTCAAAAAAGTACTCTGAAGCAAGTCACAAGGCAGATGAGTACATTCGCATGATAAGCGACATTCAAAAGGCTGTCGGAGAATGCATTGAAGCAGCTGGCCATGAATTCTACCCGACGACACAAAAAATGCTTCTAAAGGTTTCCTAATATTAATATATGAGAATTGCCCACTCAGACTTTTAGTATATTTTATATAATTTGTTTTTAAGGCTGCACAGTTTGGTAAGTGCTTTCTGACCAAATACAGTCCAGAAAGTTATGTACATATGTGTCAAATGTTACGAATTCTCAATGCTGTCAAGGATTTCAAAATTGCAATTCCGCTCACTTATATACAGTAAACATGCACATCTGTACCTATATATATATATATTCATATATATTATCATTTCCTGGAAAAAATTAATTTAATACATTAATTTGAATCATATGTTACAGGTTAGATGTTTTAGGAGTAACCGTTCTGATTGATCGCCTAGTTTTGCGTCGTCAATATTCCGTTGCAATTAAAATTGCAGAATTTTTAAAATTACGAGAGTCACAGGGAAGGTCTAGAATTTTGGCACACTGGGCTTGCTATAAGGTTAAATATAAAAAACAAACGTTTTATAAATGAACTTGTATAAAGTAGAAATAATTTATATCCTATGTATTGTCGTACAGGTAGGTCAGACTCATATAGAGGAGACCAAATTAGCTAATGAAATATATTCCAAATTAAAATCTGACACTAGCATTAGCTACAGTGAAATAGCCAACAAGGCATTTGAAGCTGGACGAAAAAAATTAGCGCTAAATGTAAGTTATGAATAATTGTACGTATTTTGTTGTAGATTTCATCTTCTAGTATTGAAGTAGACTTTTGTAAAATGTACAAAAGAGATAAGTGATTTTTTTTTATTATTTGCAGTTAGCTCAGTATGAAGTTCGGCGAAGTATTCAAGTACCTTTGTTTCTAAAATTGGGTGATAACAAAACCGCACTTCATAATGCAGTTGAAAGCGGGGATTCGAATTTAATATACGAAGTCTTACTGAAGCTGAGAGATAACATGCCGCTTTCTGATTTCCAGGTGAGTTCCACAGTAGTGTTATTTGTGTGTGAGCATATGTGTTTTAACTCTAGTACCAATGGATTTGAATTTATTGTAAACTGTGCATAATATTGATTTGAAAGATTCTAATAAGAAATTATCCGATGGCCCAAAGTTTGTATATAAAATACTGCAAGATATTCAATCCGGGAGCAGTGAGAGATATATACGAGCAAGAGGACGATTTTGCAGCTCAAGGAGCACTCTGTATCCGTGATTGTTACTCTGAACAAGTGGGCCTTAATACATTAATTGATTCCATCAGGGATGTGTTGACAAATGTAAATGGTCATGTGTTTGTACTGTTCTTTCATGTGTATTTTCTTGCCTTTTTTATTAGAGACTGGAAAGTCGTTTGGCATCTCTCGTGTCAGCTCAAGAATTATACAAAAAGGCCAAAAATGATTTTATGGCAAGTTTGTGTGAGGATCAGCACAAACTTTTAAAACATCAACAAAGTTTAGAACAAAAGTTTGGTAGGACATTTAGCGATTTGTCCCTTCGCGAAACGATAAAAGTTCTTTTGACCATGAGACAAAATAAACTGGCAGATAATCTTCGAAGTGAATTTAAAATGTCAGACAAAATGTGAGTTGATATATTTTTATTTAATACAACCATCAAAACGTATTAATAAATAGTAAACATTTATAGGTATTGGTGGATTCGTTTGCTAACACTTGGTGAAATGCATGACTGGGCAGAAATCGAAAAAATGTCCAAGGCTAAAAGGATGCCTGTCGGTTTCGAGGTTTATTTTATTAATACTTGTATAATGATTAGCATATATCCATCTAATTCACTTAGAACTTACAGTCAACAGTTGAATCCTAACTACTATAAGTTCTACTGCTTCCAACTCCTGTTTGACTTTTTTACTTTCACAGGATATCGTGGAGATTTGCTTGCAGTTTGGAACTCGAACGGAGGCTCTTAAATACCTACCTAAAGTGAAAGAGGATCTGCAGATAAAATACTATGTTCAAGCCAAGTAATACAAGTATTCTTTTAATTATCAATAGGTCTATAGTTGCTTTAGAAATTAACATACATACTGTACTGTTCATAGCATCATGACGGCCATACCGTCAATGTTATTTAGTAGAAAACCTTTGCATTGGCTTTAAAGTTATATGGTTGCTATATAGTTTTGGCTATAGTTCGCCTAAATCAATCAGATTATTTAGGCAAACTATAGCCAAAACTATATAGCAACCATATAACTTTAAGGTCAATGCAAAGGTTTTCTATTAAATAACATTGGCGGTATGGCCGTCATGATACTATGAACGCCTTCAAAAAATGGGCTACAATATACTAGAAATGCTTCAGTACAGCGGTACGATTTAACTTATACCATAACAAACGTTACCAAATTATGTTTATGGTTTTGGATATTAGCTTTTTTGAAGAAGCAGCAAAGATAGCGTTTAACCGGAAAGATGAACACGGATTGCAATACATATATTCAAAATGTATCACCACTGATCGAAATATAGCAGAAAAGGTGAAAGTGATTATGGATCAACTAAAGTCGAATCCATCAGAAAGAAGTTCTAGAAAATGAAACCCCTAGTTTCTGTATTTACATTTTAATCTATTATTGATAATCTGTATAGTAATTACTAATTACTGAACTTAATTTTTCTACAACAACTAGGTCATATCTGATTTGTAGCTTCCGCTCTAATAAAATACACAAACTACAAATTCCGTAACAGTTAAAATGACTTCGTGTAGCCAGAACTTTTTATTGTGGTAAACTTGAACATGTTTATAAATTTAGAAACAAGTATTATCTATTAATACTGTAGTCAGTATTGTTTTTGGTTGCGACAAGTCGTGAACATGCAAGAAGTGTTCTGTATAGAAATCGGTTAAACGAAAAACTAATTAACTCATAAATAAAGTAAATTTCAAGGCTATCACAAATACGTCAACAATGGTGAATGAACTATTAAGGCAACGACACACATCACCTTGGTATCACCTATGTTTATAATATGACACTTATATTAACATTAGTAACTTAGATACTTTTCTTCTTCCGACTAAGAGTAGAATAGTTACAGAAATCTAAAATAAAATGCACGACTGGAGATTTAGAGAACTGATCCGGAATGAAACGAGTAGGTATTTAGGATAGATAATAGGAGTACGAGGTTGTTTTCAGTAGAAAATGAAATCTTCATTTGTTCTTTTGCTCCTGTACGCTGGTAGTAACTTACTTGAACCATAATTGTTTGTATTAGAATCCCTCTTTCGTAAGCTTCGACAAGAAACACGATGAATTGGAGCCGAAGTAAAGAGGAGAGAATCATCGTCTTTTTCTACGTTCAGATGTTTTAATGAATCAAATCGTGCTTTTTTCTTCACTTGTCGCTTGCCACCTTTCTTGGAATGTGATAGTTTATTTTGTGTAGATTTAGTTTTCCTTTTATTTCTTATGGGAGACAGAAATTTTGGTGTTAAGTTCAGTTGTACTGCAGAGGTTAATTGTGCATCAGTGTCGTCATCTACACTCATAATCTCCTTAACATCTTGAAGCTTATCTTTTACTTGTTTCTCTTTGCTTGGAGTATTATTTTCAACAGTCAACGACTCTTCATCACAAATTTCATTTTCTGGGTTAAAGTCATCTTGTTCTTCGGATGAGGTTTCCTCCTCTTCGTCCTCAGAATCGGAACTCCATTCCATTCTATTGCTCTTTATTTTGTTTATCATTCGTTTTATGAACTTTGCTTTTTTCTCCTCAAGGGTTTCGTGAATTTTTCTGTGAGCCATAAGACCGTGCCTTGTTGAATAAATTTTCCCACAGAAACAAGGAAACCTAAGAAGTTAGTAAAAAAAAAAATTATTTCTATACGGAATAAGTCTTGATAGAATGTGGTGATTTGATATTAGCTTACTCTTGTCTTGCACTATGTCCATATCGAGCATGGTACTTAATTCCGTTTGGATTTTTGTACACTTTGTCACAGCCAGGAACAGGACAGACATAAGGCTTCCCAGAAAATGGGTTGATACCAGGCCTTCTCCTTCAATATACAGAAAGATATACAAATATTATTAATGATATCCTCGAACCTTTGAAGTCTAGCTTTTATTTTCAGTCGAGCAAATAAAATATACAATAATACAATGTGATATTTCATACTTTAAGCCTTCTCGTAGAATAAATTCAGAGCTATAAAAGATTGGTCCTTCGTCCTCATCACATTCTTTCCTGACACTTTGAGACAGGAGTTTACTTTTGCGGTATGGCCTTTTGTTAACTTTTTTAGGCGTTCTCTTCACAGAAGTACTGAACAATTTTCGACCACTTTGCGGTTGCTTCTTCGTACGCGTGTTGCTTGTTTTTGAGGTCGCTTTTAAACTATCAGTGGTATGGTAGTAAAGCGAGGCCGACTGAGATGTCACACCATGACCGAATCCAGTGGAACTGCATGGGGTTATATTTTGTGATTTATCATCTACTAAAATATGTTTGGAGAATCGGAAAGATAGAGCTTCATGGTCATAGAAAGGCAAAATTAAGATGTCTTCGTTCTCATCCACAAAATCAGTCTTCTCTTCTTCTGTATAGAGATTATAGAAATATTAGATAAAATGAATGGACTAAAACAAAGACATGATGGTAATGGTATAATTCAATATAAGTTTTGTGGAAATGTGAATGCCTGTAACCATTAAAGATGGAAGTGTAACTATATAGAGTTTATCAGATATTATGTCTTATACCTGAAAGTGAAGGGGTTCCTAAATATAACTCAGTGCAATTTATTTCGTCCCATGTATTCGTGACTTCGGGGGGAAAAGTTAGTGGCAATATTTTAGGGACAAATTCACATGGTTTCTCATTTGAAGAAGTTTCGGAGATATTCATAGCTTCGTATTCCGATTTTGAAGAAATTGCTTCCAATAGCTCTATGCATTGTTGGGATACCTCATCCATATCACTGAACGAGATTATACTGTCCATAAACATGGAGTCGATGTCGATGGCAAGATTTTCACATCCAAAGAATGGAGAATGATCGGGAAACATTGCTGTTGACGTTTGTAATTCTGGACCACTGTTAGTATGTTGACAACTTTCTACTACTGCAAGGGGCTGTTGAGTTGCCCATTCGTCCAGTGGCAATAACCCTGGATGGATGGAATCTGCATATGTGAATAGAATTCAATAAATGCATACATCAATTCTATGTAAACAACTTATTTCTACCAGGTTTAATAATCATTCATGTTTACAATTTAATGTGTAAACATGTGTGTTAACTTAAGTACATAATAATAGCTTACTAAAATGTTCCAATTTAATGTGTAAAACGAGCTCATCTGGGCTTTCGAATGCCATTTCACATTGGTTATAAGGGCACAATCTAATGGTGGACGAAGATGTACTTATTTCAGTTATAAAGTCTAAAGGAGCAGTCGTCTCATTCAATCCTACTTCAGACAATGATGTTACCATACATGCCTCCTGATCCAGCGTTTCCATGGGACACATCAGATTTCTTTCCATGACCACTAGATTTCTCATTGAGATATCACGTTTGCAGCTAATCCACCCACACAAAGAATTATGATTGTTAACTTTATATTTTAAGTTATGAACTATATTAAACACGAAGTAGATTACTGACTTAAACTATTATTCCAATAAACAGTTTCTGAATTATAATTATAACTGACAGTGACAGTAATGAAAAACACAGGTTTATTTGCAGATAATACTTTTTTGATACAACACAAATCATGGACTCTTTTAGATGCTTACTTTGAGTTGAATGAATCAATCCAAAGTTATAAACAAGACAGCAACTTAGAAACAAATCATCCTATGACAGGATATGAACCCAGTGACAAGTCTCGACTTTATGAACTTTGGTTCATTGATCGTTTTCTGAATCTGAAGTTCATAAAGAAGCTTTAAGGAAGGCCACAAGGATATTTTACCATTTCTACATACGTAGCTAAGTTTCGTAACCTTCTATCTCCAGGTCAATTGTCAAGTATTTTATGTTATTCAAGCATGAACTTGAACTAGAGCTGCATTAATTCGGTTGCAGTAGTGACCTTGCATAACCTTTAATGGCCTTATGAGTATTGGAGTTTGCAAGCAAATTAATCATACTTGTGACGTGTCACCTTTGGTAATAGACTAGCTAGGTCGTTCGTTCACCTCTAACTTTCACCATACCATTGACTGTTTTGGATGATTGAGGCTGCAGAGGTTACTTTGGAGGTCATTGGCCCTTGTCCTTCGGTTACTTACCTATATATGCTTAGGGTGTGATCTCTTTGCGATTTTTGTTGGGAGTTTATTGTCTTTCAGTGAAATGAGCTGAAATTTCACTTGAGGTTGAAGTTCTTATATAAATGCATATCTCGCATCATGCACAATTACATGAGAGTCGATTGTTCCTAAATCAAGACTTTGTGCACCTTACTTAGTAAGAATGTGCCTCCAGTTGTTTTGATCATTTACGTTGTACAGTCACAGCTACGAAATTCTGTATATAAATTTTATGTGAAACACATAAAAATTTAAGTTTCAGCAATGCTACATTGAATATTTTTAGATGGAATATTAAAACTCAAGTCGATCTTATGATTTTGGTCCTTCGCCTACTGTTCTGAATTGAAGTTAATTCTGTATACCATTTGTTGATTCAACTGAAACTTCTTTGGAAGGTTCTTTCAGCAAGATCCTCTTAAATCCATTTCATCTTGGAATTTCATTAACTGTTCACTTTGAAGAAGGGATCAATCAGTTATAATCATTATTTTAGGCTACGTTCAGTAAGGGATCATCAAGTGTGAGTGGTATATGGGTTTTTAAAAGCTTCTCCGTGTCTTATGATTAGATGAACATTTTTTTTTAGTATTGGATATATGAAGAAATAGAAAATGTACAAATTCAAAGTCGTACATAGTGTTAACTATACCCATTCCTTACTCAAAAGTAGCTTACGTGTCTTATAACTTCAGAGATACAATGAATGAATCATGTTTATTAGTTTTCCTGATTCCTGTTCGTTTCAATAACAATTAAATATAAAATAATACCTACATGGAATAAGAAATAACGGGAAGGAAGTAAATGAATCAAATATTCATAGTATAAATTATACAATTCAAATCTGCATACATATTTTTATTCAGTACTGCATCATAACGATAAGTGAAGTACGTGCAGTCGAAATTTATCAACAACTTACACAGTTGATGCAAAAACATTTTTCTGGTCAATACTGTAGTGGAATAAGGAATCATTTCTTCCAGCAGATTAGTATACACCACCTACTACTACCTGCAGGCATAGATGGGCGTCCACCGTACACCGGTGGACGGTGAACATACTTTCTCCCGGTGGACATGCTTATGTCCGTTGGACGGTGGACATACTTTTTTCCGGTGGACGGTGGACGTTTTTGCCGTTGACATGCTTATGTCCGTTGGACGGTGGATATGGTAGATGGTAAACATTCTCATGTTCGGTGGACAGTGAACGTGGTGGCTGGTTTACATGCTTATGACCGGTGGACATGGTGGACGGTGGACATTCTCATGTTCGGTGGACGGTGTACGTGGTGGCCGGTGGACATGCTTATGTCCGGTCACCGGTTTATATGGTGGACATTCTCATGTTCGATGGACGGTAGTACGTGGTAGACGGTGGACATATTTTTTTCCGGTGGACGGTGGACATGCTTATGTCCGGTGAACGCCCATTTATGCCTGCAGGTGGTTATAGTTTCCACCTGTGGTAGGCAGGTGATCCAATTCATGCTCTATGCAGATCTAGAACACCCATAATATTGAATCTTCTTTCAATATTATTTAAAAATGAATAGGTTTTGGCGAAATACCATGTCAGTATCGAGTAATGTGTACACTGGAAGAGTGGTTTTGATGTGTGATG
>JAAXYV010000729.1:0-11207 GCA_036851875.1 Novacerus sp. FZ-2019
CCACATGTGGCAATTAAGAGCATTTGTAACATTTACCGGTATACCGCTTTTTAGAATGGGTGACTATACCATATAGGTCGACTGCTGGCGACTTGGAATGCGAATTCTGATGCAACTCTTACTATTTCCCTTGCCTGCCTAGGCTACATACAATACAAAGCAGTAATAAAACGCCCAGAGAGGAAATCACATGCAGCAGGTCATATTATAGCCAAAATAAAGATAGGCCATGAGCTTGGCTTGGACATTTGACTTTACAATTCCTATATAACACTTTACTTTATACACACTACTATAAAGTTGACATTCAACATTCAACATTGGAATTGTTACTTTGGAGATAAACTGTACATAGAAAATCTTTAATCTACACATTGACCATACTCTGCTCAAGTGGACACATTCTTCAAATGACCAAAAACCAAGGGAGTAAACGACAAGAACATAGGAATATATAATTACTCTGTCAACGCCACGCAACACCACGAAGGAAAATTTGTGGTCTCGTTGGTCATTCTACCCTTCCTCAGCATTTTGAATTTGCATTCAATTTTGCATTATATATTTCTACATTATAATCATACATACTACCATTCTTCTTAAAGTCACTTGAAAGACTCATTGCATTGCATGGCTTGGCTTGGCTTGACTTGACTTCGCCTTGCCTTACTTGCCTCATTTGGATTGTTTTTGTTGAGGGCGAATTTAATTACTTCTAAAGTTTTAACCATAAAGCAAGAAACAACACCACAACAACACACTATATTATACGCAATACTCCATCACTCCATGTAATGTAATAATATTATTATAACAAAACATAAGTTCAGGGCACGGAATAAAGGAATGAGGATAGAACAGAACATAACATAACATATAACATAACATATAACCCTATACTATATAATACAATATTACAATAATATAATATAACATATGACATACAACTCAAGCTCAGGAACAAGTAAAAGTAACATAAAACCATGTAAATCAGTAAATAAGAATTCTTCTAAAAGTATTGAATAAGTCTTCAAGTTGACTGCCTCATAGCCTTGTTACGACTTTCGCAAGAACGATAGCGAGAGAGTCCTCCGCACAACTACAAGACCAAGGGCATGCATGCCAGCAATCACTAGGTTACCTTTACTATATTATACACTTCTACCTATACTTCACTCTATATATATACAGATATATACATACTTATATACATACATATATACAAATACAATACGAGCAAGACAGCACAGCAGATATACGTTAAAATAAAAGTACATCACTC
The DNA here is from genome assembly GCA_036851875.1 of Novacerus sp. FZ-2019. Classification (NCBI taxonomy): domain Eukaryota; kingdom Metazoa; phylum Arthropoda; class Collembola; order Entomobryomorpha; family Tomoceridae; genus Novacerus; species Novacerus sp. FZ-2019. The sequence continues at coordinate 1,283 of JAAXYV010000729.1, forward strand.
AAGATATATTATTATTGTTATAATATATACTACACCACACTACACTATATCTATTCAATCTACCTTTGTCATTTACTATCCATGGATCAACCCATACTAAAAGTTGGTATACCACTACTGATAATGTACGTGTACCAAATCATAGAACTTTAAATCATAGAGCATTAAATTCAATACCGCTATCCGCAAATATGGCATTTTTTATCAAGTACTTTCTGACATTCCTTTAAGCTTTGACTAGTTTTATTTCCATGCATCGGCAAACTAAGAATCGGCTTCAAGCCGATGCGGCTGCCGATACAGTGTAATAAAACATCATACCTAAGTGTTTTTTCTAAAAAAATTAGTTAACTGTAGTTTAATTTTTTAAATGAAGCAAAAATTTCCATATATATTGATGTGGAATATTATGAAAGGACGATTCGAATGAGGTTGAACTTTCTGAATTTTCTGAATCAGCGATACATCGGCTCTGGCGGATTATTAAATCCCGTGCCGAATCGGCGCATCGGCCGATTCAAGGTATTATTTTTACACTCTTAGATTACCCGCTGGTATATCAAAGGTGACATCTAGTGAGCATATTTTGTTATATTATGAAATAACATATATAGTGGCATAGCTATTACTACTAGATGTCATTAAGTTGGAATACCCACTGGTAATCCAAAAATGTCAGAAATATCAGATAGTATATCATAAATACCAAATCGAAATTAAATTTAATTATCACGCTTAAACCATTTGGTATACCATATCACTACCATCAGTGGTATACCAACCAACTTTTAGTATGGGTGAAGCCAGACGAATCTTATTGCATACATACCTATATACATACTACATATCTACAATCTACATACGACACAGAGTACAGAGTCCGCTCAGATCTGACTGACTTCATAAGTGCTTGTCATATAAGGGCAAAACACATGTTGAGATTCGACTCACATCAGAAATGGAGACTGGAGACTCCACATCAAATCACTTCACTAGAATTCTTATGTGAGTCAATGCTGTTTAAAAACAAATAACTTCTCTCTTCTCTATAGTGTAAGAATGAGTCGCAGATCACAATCACCCAGACCACAGAGCAGCAGGCATATTAACAACAGCATTTAAAATACATTTAAAAAAGACAAAAAAAAATTAACACAGTGAATGGAACAAATAATTTATTTCATCATTAGCTCTTATATCCATCCATCCAGGTCTTCTTTCTTTCCATAACGTCTCCTGTCTCTGTCTTAAAGGTTTCTTCCTTTGGTCTCTCAAACCCATAAACTTAAATCTTCAGCTTAAACTTAACAACCTATTATGTCTACAAAATTCTGAAAGGCTACAGTTACACCACAATAAGTCTAGTCTGCCGCTCCTAAATCCACTAAACCAAACTAAGCAAGCAAAGGGAGAAAGAAGAAGTGAAGTGAAATACAACAGCAACAACAAAACTTCACACAAGTATCCTCTCTCTCTCTGTCTCCATGTCTCCACGCAATAGGAGGGCAAAGATAATAATATTAGGTAGGTACTATTACACACTTACACGTACAGAAACACGTATCATAATATATGTTAATTAAATGCCAGGGTTCAGAGCTCACAGCTCAAAGAGTATTTCACAGCTAGTATTCCATTTCATTCCACACCATCTATTCATAAGCACACCACAACAGCTCACAACTTAAACTCATTCTCAGTCTTATTAATATTAATACCTATAGCTCTGACATGCTTCTAGTGATAATGACAGAGTGAGATAAAGGACAAAGACGGAAGCCAAATCCCAACATAAAGTCAAGAATTAACTCTCAAGATTCAAGAGCAAAGCAACACAGTCAGGTCTTCTCTTCATTTCATTATACTCTTTTTACATTACTCCATATTATATATTGCAATGCCGACAGAGCATTTGTCCTTGCTGTTGAAAATTCCATAATAGTGTGAGTATAGGTCTGTTCCCATAATATAGCCAGCAGCAGCTGTGTCTGCAACTAGGCGTAGAAAGTATCGATTACGCTTCAATTTGTGGGACAGAGGAGTAGTGAATACTTTCTAAAGACCATTTATCCTTGCTGTTTAAACTTCTATAATACTGTGAGTATAGCGCTTTTCCCATAATACAGCCAGCAGCAGCTGTGTCTACTGCTACAGGTAGAAAGTATTCACTGCGCCTCAATTCGTGGGACAGAGGAGGAGTGAATACCATCTACAAACCATTTATTCTTGCTGTTTAAACTTCTACAATAGTGTGAATGTGAGTACAGTGTTAAACCCATAATATAGCTAGCAGCAGCCGTGTCTACAAAAAGAGGTAGAAAGTATTCACTCCTCCTCTGTCTCCAATATTGAGGCGCAATCACCACTTTCCACCTCTTGTTGTCAGCACATTTAATTAATGCAGCTGCTGTCTATATATTGGGAACAACGCTATTATACTCACACTATTATAGAAGTTTAAAAAGAGCAATGATAAATGCTCTGTATACTCTGCGGACTTCCCTTATACATATTTATCAACACCGACACCGCATTATGCTCTAGGACAGATTATTTCATTCTGGCTCACTCAATGCAACTCAACTCAACTCAACTCAACTCAACTATACAACTTTACATAGGTACATTAGTACTACCTACAAGCAATATTATTATTATCATATTACATAAACATACATATACATTATACATATCCATACATACTTGGCCTAGGTTACATACTTTCCGTGAGAACTCATAAATTCAGGTAATAAACCTCAGTTTCATTTCACCTCAAGTCTGTGACTCTACTTGTTTTTAAACTTGTCTTTCCTTGAGTATATATTATTATTATTAAGTACCTATATACCTATATTATAGTCAGTAAGTAAGGAGAGAGAAAACCTAGAAAATGTCCTTCGCTACCATTCAACATTTATTTGACTTCACTTCAATTCTCTTCACTTCCACTCGGAACTCACTCATTCCATCCACCAATGCAATGTAATGAAGTGTATGTAATGCAATGCAATGTCTTAAAATTCTCATGAAAATTGGCTCAGTAACCAAACCACATTGTCATCATCATCATCACCATCACCTAAAAGACTATTGGATTTGACGCCTGGCGCCTTAAAGTACCTTCATTTCATGTCACTGTGTGTGTGAAAGACCACAGCAGCAGCAGCAGCAGCAGCAGTTACTGCCCTAGCCACGAAAATCCGTACTCCACGACGACATGACAGTTCAGTATATAGTCTAGTATAGTATAGTACATAGCTTAATAACTCACCTCAGCCTTAATAATAATAATGATAATAATCATCATAATGATAATAAATATGTACATATTAAGCAACAGAATGTGACCATATTTGGTCAAACCCTACCATCCTCTCAAGTCCTTGCTTGTTACTCAAACAAAGTCAATGCAATGCAATGCAAATCACCAAATCTATCAAATCATTCCACAGTTTTTGTTTACTTTTAGTTTTCAAGCCACATAGAGTAAAAAAGCCAAAGCCAAAGCCAATAGCAAAAGTAAAAGCCGAATCAAATCTTTTCTGCTAAGTATATATATTATAAAATATAGTGTATAGGTACATACTACAAGACAGCATGCATGGTAATGGTATATTATATACATAGATTTCAGTTGGCTTTAGCTTGACTTGGCTTGTAGGTTAATTTAATACATGTCGAATTTTATTCTAGCAATTCATCAATGCAGTGCATTGTCGTCAATACACCACATCACTTGTCTCATTCATTACATTTCATTTCAATGCAACAACACTTAGTTTGTCTTTACTTTTACTTGACTTGACTTGACTATAGACATTGACTATATTATTATAGACACAACTTCCCCCTCCTACTCTTCTCCTGTTTTGTTCATCTTGTCTTCTTCCTCCTAATTTGAGATCCAAATATAGACAGTGAATACACAGAAAAAACAACTTAGATAGATAGGGCTTTAGAAGCATAAACTAATCCTGTCCAAGTCAGTCAAGCCATGATGATAATTACAGAGTCATCAGAGGAGTCAATTCCAACGAAGGAACTAATGAGGGAAGTATCCCCGCTGTTTTCATGAATTTCTATCGACGTCATTACTTTCTACCTTAAACGTTGTACTGTCTATATAGTCAAATTGAATATTCTGGAAACGCTAATGGGGAAATACGTAGAAAATTTGTCGAACTTTGGACCGTTTAAATATTTCAGAAGAGTGATGATTTAAAAATTTAGTACAACGATGGGTCAACCCTTCTTCGTTTTCCAGGATAATTGTCTTCAAACGAATGGTCTCAATTTTTGCAAAATATTGAAAATTCAAGATTCAGTTGAATCAAGGGTCCCCCCTTCTCAATTTTTCAGAAATATTAATAATTCAAAATGTTGTCGAACCAATGGTCCCCCCTTCTCAATTTTTCAGAAATATTAATAATTCAAAATGTCGTCGAACCAATGGTCCCCCCTTCTCAATTTTTCAGAAAAGTCGTCAATTAAATATTCAGCTGAACCAATGGTCCCCATCCCAATTTTTCATATCATCCAATAACTCAAAATTTAAATCCAATCGAAATGAAACACCTACCAGAGGTTCCTGGCAAGCTAAATAATAAAACGATTCAATCCAAGACATCTCACCACCATGATGAATTTCACGATGATGATGCCATCAATATATAACTCTATTCTTCTACACAATACATAGGAAATCATTCGCGTCTCAACTCAAAAGTCATTACATTATTAGCTTTCTTCACTTGACTAACTAACTAACTACCCAACCAACCAACCAACCAGCCAGCCAACTAACTAACTAACTAACCAACTAACGATCCAACTAACTATCTGTATCATCAAACCACCAAAAGTCATTCCATCCCAATGGGCCAATGAATATGCATGTATGGCTTAGCTTAGTTTTTATAGCTCTTTTCAGTTATCTCACTCACCATCACATCACCATCACTACACTACACTACTGCCTCTCCTCTCTCTCTCTCTCACTCTCTACGCAAAAGAAAGGGACTAAATAACACCGAGTTTACGACTTGTCATTATTCTACCTTTATTTTTATCTTAGCATAAATATTCTTCACGCGCCAAAAAATAACCATTATATTATTTCATTATTCATTATTATGGCATTATTACATCCCCATTCACTTCACTAGCATCACATCCTACGAAGATTTGCAAGGGAAAGTAAATGCTCTTATTTAGCATTGTCTATTATTTCAGCAATCCCAGCCCAGTCCATATACTTCCATATTATTTCATAGTCTCTTGCTCTGTTTATGCGTATATAATATATGTGTAAACCAAAGCAAACTCAAGTAAATAAAAATATAAAAAGAATTCAAATTTCGTCATAAAACTTCATTCACATTCACATTCACAATACCAACTACCTTCACAGTTCACATCCCAGCAGAACAAATCTGAACATTCCCTATTAATTATTCACATATTTTTTTGGCTTGACTTTTACCTTTTAAAAACAATTTTTACTATGTACACATTTATACTCTCATGCCTAAAAAAAAATTAATCACTATATACACATACAAAACAAATATAATGGCTTCATTAAAAATCTGAATAATATAATAATATGCACTACTATAACGCGGCAGCGGCGGCATTCTCTTCTCTTAAATTCTCTCTTCTCCTCTCGCTTTTGCTCATTATTGTCAACGTCAACAAATTATATTACCCTATTATAACTGCTTAGACGTGTTAAACTCACCAATTCTCCTTCCTTGTCTCGCTCTTTATGGCTTTATACCTTCAATTCAACATTACACATATATTACATTACATTTACACTATATATATACTATACATACACTGCATATTACAGCAGCGTGGCGTGGGGGCTCTCTAAATATTTTCTTTTCTTTTTTGCTTTACCTTGCCTTGGCTTAGCTTAGTACAGCTTAGTTTAGCTCAGCTTAGCTTATAGCTTGGCACGAGGACGAATACCACGAAATAAAAACTCAATGAACCGGGAACACAATTAGCTCTTGATTTTGCAACCCATTATGACCATACCATAGCACCAAATGAAATGGCAACAACAAGCATTCCAATTCGAAATTCTTCCAAAGCAAAACAAAGCTATGAGTAAAACAATCTTCAATTACACACAGTACAGAGTGAAGTGAAGTGCAGATGGATAGATACACAAACAACAGCCATACCACATCATGCCAAATCTTCGTATGATGATGGCAACCAGCATTCTATTCTCATTCTGGGTCTATTATTAGATCAATTCTATTGCAATTAACATGCCATACAAAAATGTAAGTGAAAAAATCAAACCGTCAAGCCAAGGAAGGGCTTTCTTTGGCAATGAGACGTTTACTTTTCTTGCATGATTTCTAAACCAAACTAAACTCCACTTACTTATAGCTACCATATTTATTCAAATGATGGCCGGGGCTATCTTATAAACAATACGCTGTCTACCCCGGCCATGTTTACAAATCACCAATTTCTCCAATTTTTAAATTTAAACTTCGTATTTATTATAGCTTTGGTTATTATAAATTATTACGAGTTAACACTAGTGATGGCCCGACGCATAATCTTCTGCATCTGCTAATTAGAGATCTAAGAATCGGCTGTTTGCCGATGCAGTCTAGTGCAAAAAAGTACGTCTTTTTTTATACACAACTGTTAACTCTAATCCAATTTTTACTGTTTTAGTTACAATTTCCAGAATACAAAATTAATTACTCCACTCTCAATACCGTAAAGCAATCTTATTACGTACAGTTAGAATCAATTTTGAATTCATTCTATTAAGTAAAAATTTCCATTAAGTGATTTAGAATTTTATGAAATTACAAATCAAATGAGGTTAAATGTTCAATGCCTATATACTGTATCGGCGCATGGACCGATTCAAATTTTGCCTCCAACGGGACATCACTAATTAACACGTGCAGTACTTATTTGTTTTTCTTTTCTCATCACCCGCTATCTTTCAAACCTTTCTCTTTTTTGTCCAGCCAACTAACTTTTAAGCGACAGGCTATAATTCCAGCAAGACTCGGCCATCTTTTGAATAACACGGTAGTTATAAATGACTTGTTTAGTTCTACTCCATGTACAGAGAGTAATGATGCTGAATTACTAATGCATACGACCACGTGTCTCCATGCATGGTATGCATTGCATTACATTACATTGCATCGCTGTTTCTTTCTCTCTTTTTTCTTTTAACTGCATGCACATTTCTGTGTGCGACTAATGCTTCGTAGTTTGTATAATAATAATATAACAAGTAACCAACTATCTACTAACTAAGGAGAGGATTGCATTTCATTTCACTGCATTGCATTGGTTAAAGTTAGTAGACGTAGGTAGGTAGGTATGTACGTGGCTTTAATTTTTTTTACCGTCATGGCATGGTATCATGCGTGGCGTGACCATGATTTACCAGTACTTCTACTTCAACTCCTCTCTGTACCGTACGTTAAAAGTAAACTAACTAAACTGATGTAAAGTAAAGTAAAGTAAAATAGAGTAAAGTAAAGCCAGTGCATATAATATGGGTAGGTAGGTAGGTAGGTATACAGAGATAAATTACATACTACTAGTAGTAGTAACTAACAGTTTCAGTAAAGTAAAGAGCTCTGGCGTGGCGATAAGTACTGTTGCTTGTCTTGTAGTATTAAGAGTAAATTATATATTTTTGTTTGCCTTATACTCTGACTTGCAGTTGTTTTCAAGCTAGTCTTGTCTCTAAACTACAAAACTAAAACACAGAGTAAGTTAAAGCAAAAGTATTATCACAATCAAGTCAAGTCAAGTCAGCCAATAGATGATGCTTGCTAGCTTAGGTACTAAGTAATAATAATTCAGGGGTTATGAATATTCATTGCTATTTATTACTTTGTTGTGTTATAATGTATTCTGCGTAGGAGATTAGTATGACTCGTCACTGTCTTTTCTCCTGAATGACGAAAATAGATTTAAATTATAATCAGGTGAGTTTAAGTGTAAAGTTCAGTTCACTCAGCTTACATCACAAAAGGGAACATTTTCAGTTGTCAGCAAGTGGCAGTAGTATCATAGCTTTATATGCGGTGCATTCCGAGGGACTAAAAATAGAAATTTGTGAGCACTTGGTGCACAAAATCGATTTTTCACATTTACTAAAATCGATTTTGATTCTGCATAAAGCAATCAATCCTATGGGAACGGTTCTATGCCCGCGGTAAGTGCATAAAATCGATTTAGATCTGCGTGTGTGCCAAAAAGCTAAATTGAGCTGCGCCTGCGCCAAAAAAGGAATTACAGATTAGTCTGATCTTAAAATTAAATTTTAATTGCATCTTTCCTTAAACTAGTATTTTAACTGTGCCTGCGCCTAAAATTGAATTTTAACTGCGACTGCGCCTAAAATTGAATTTTAACTGTGCCTGCGCCTAAAATTGAATTTTAACTGCGCCTGCACCTAAAATTGAATTTTAACTGCGACTGCGCCTAAAATCGAATTTTAACACCGCCTTCGCATAAAAATGATTTTGAGTAACGCCTGTCCGTACAATTGAATTTTAACTGCGCCTGCGCCCAAGATTGAATTCTAACTGCACCTAAAATTTTACCTGTCCTAAAATTGATTGTACTTCGAACAAAATTCATTCCTCTTAATAAAAAATTTAGGCCTTCGACGACCAACAAATATTAAACCGAATACACCGATAATTAATTTCTACTTCCTTTTCAAAGTTCAATCTCTTAAATTCTCAATAATTTTTAATTTCAATCTGTAAAGGGAATATAAAACATAAATATACCGTGGAAAATATAACACTCAAACGGTGTTAATGCATGCGCATGCAGGCGCATGCGCGAGTGGAGCGAACGCCCCAATCTAGCAAGGACGAGCGAAGCGAGACCAATTGCTAGTTGATTCATAAACAAGTTTAGTAATCTATCAAATAAAAGTATCCCAATATAACTTTAATCTCTTTCAACTTTCAATGTCAAAGCAGCTCAAACACGAATTAGTTGTGCAGAGGTAGAGATAAGTACTTACGTAAATAGCAGGATTCTAGGATTTAAAATTAAAATGTAGATATTAGGTAAAAATAACTCCAATTATTCACATCATGTCAAAAGGTTCCCTATGGTCAACTCAACTTAATTTCAACACAGCACAGTACAGTGCACAAGTAAACACATACATACATACTACCTATATACTTATACAGCATACGACTTGACTCACTCCATTCTCATTCAAATTCAGAGTAAGTCATATTCCTGTCCTGGACTTACGTTACTCCACTTGACTACACCTGATTCTATCTGCATCTTCACTTTAACTTCTACCTCTGTTTACAAATTGAGTTTCATGAACAAGGTTACGTTGCACGATTCATCCACAATACCCTTACAGCCTGCCTGCATGCCCTGTCATTCATAACATAATAACTACTACAATCAAATCAATTCCAGTCAAGTCAAGTCAACAGTCAAACACCACAATGAACAAGTACACTACTTGCTTTATACAATACAGATACAGGTATCTGAAGAGAGGGCAAAGCCAAACCAGAATCCTCTTCTCTCTCACTCTACTACTCTACAACTCCATCCCATACAAAAAGTTACTATACCACTTCTGGTAACAAAAGTGCACCAAATAATAATACTGACATTAAATTAATGTCGTTATTCTAAGAATTTGGCCCTTCTGAGCTACACTCTAACATTTCATAAAGTATTTGACACTATTGGATTACCAGATAGTATATCAACGTTGACATCTTGTGGGTATAGAACATGTTATATTATGAAATAATATATACTAATCCTAATATTTCCTCTAGATGTCACTAGTTGAAATACCAACTGGTAATCCAAAAGTGTCAGAAATGTCACAAAATACCTCATAAATGCCAATTGCATCATA
>JAAXYV010000730.1:0-11205 GCA_036851875.1 Novacerus sp. FZ-2019
GAACAGTTTCGACAAATCTATGCCCAAAGACCTTTACAACAGTACCAAAATCTTATTTTTAGGTCGACCCATACGGCCGTGAAGAGTTAGCGAACATATGTCTTATAATCTTATCTTCAACATTTAAATTCTTTCGGAACTACGTAAAGTGGCATATGAATGAACACTCCAACACTTTACACTCGTTAAGTAGTCATGACTGCTAATTGGAGCATCATTAATTTTTTTGAATTTGAATTTGTCCTTTCATCCTGATGGGTTCGTCAATGAACAAGGTCGAAGTTATCGTATTTTAATAGGAACATATGAACAAGAGTGAAATCTTTACCTTTTTTAAATACAATAAGAGTTAAATAGAAAATTTAAAGAAACGCCCTGATTCCTTAAAAAAAGTTATAAAAACTTGAAGAAGCGCTTTGCGATTTGATTGCGAGGACCGAATTCCACCTTTGATACAATGCCTGGTTGGGTCAGTAGAAATGTTATTGTCAGAAATGAAGTCAGCAGGTCAAATTTTAAAGGTCAATGATCAAAGTCAAAAGAAAAATATAAACTGTTTAAATAGAAAAGACATCTTGAACTTTGACTTAGATACCCCATCTTCCAATTTGACCTCGAGCAGGGTCTATCGGAATTACATTCTAAATTTAGGAGTAGCTTTCACAAAAATATAAAATGACTTTATTATCATGGAAGCAAATAAGTTTTTAAATACGGAAAATGTAAACCGTGATTAAATAGAAATTACCTCTTGACCTAGATACCCCATCTTCGAACTTGACCTAACTAGATTATATGCCGAATTTGGTGTGGATAGGTTGAGTCTAACGAAAGTTGGAGAGGTTACAGACAGACGGACGTGATGATCCTATAAGCCCTCTGAAGGGCTAAAAACGAGAAACTGTGACTCAGCTCGGTCAACCACTTTCTAAATAGTTGCTCTGTTATGTAGATATATTTATAAAGTGTAAAATGATTTTCGTTTTCAGAAAAGTTATGGTAGGCATCAAAATAATGGGCTTCTCTATTTGAAATTTGCGTTTTAAAAACAGGTTAGTTAATTGTTTTCTTATTTCATCACTACAAAAAATACCTGTGCGGAATGGAGACCAGGTAAAAGTAGTGCGCAGTATCCTGTGACGTATCCTGTTATGTCTATTTTGTGCTTGGTATCGTTTTTTATGGAATTTGTAGACATCGCTCCAAACATTTAGTTATGTTTAGGGTGTACTTAGACAATTCAATGATGTATGAGGTGAAATAAATGGTTTCCACCTAAAACGACTATCTTAGCCTTAATTTGCAGTTTGCAATCCTACTGAACTTACTCTAATACAAGATTTTGTCGGGTATTTTGTTTGCGTTTTCTCAGACTTTTTCTGTGGCAATCTGTGGGTGCCTAAGGAATTATAGTGTACTATCATATATGCCTGCTGGTGTCATATTCCCACAGAAATCCACAAGATCCCACAGATTGGACTACCAAAATATATATGCAGAAATTCCACAGATTTGACTACCAAAATATATATACCTACATAAATATGAAATAATTTAATAACCCTGGTAAATTTGTCTCATCAGCATAGAGTAATATTTTATTCTTCAGTTTGGAATTCACTACACAATTCACGTTATTGGGTTCAATCACAACTGCACATTGTAAAACTAATTTTAAATCACTGAGTTAATTAATTGAAAACTTCATTAGTTAATGTACACTTTTCTCCGTAACGTGCCACAGACTAACAAATAAATGCAACATACCCTGACCCGACAGAATAAACTTCAACATTAATTGCAAATCACCAAAGCTGGCCAAAATGGCCTGTATTTGAAATGCTGTTTATTTAAAATGAACATTTAAAATGGTTTTTGTATTTTGTATTTAAATGCTTTTCTTTGGAAAACCATTTAAAATGCAACAGCTTTTTCAACAACCAGTATTTTGCATTTTGTATTTTGAACGTCCTCAAAACCATTTTGTATTTTGAACATCCTCAAAACCATTTTGTATTTTGAACATCTTCAATACCATTTTGCATTTGAAATACTTTCAAAATCATTCAAAATAAGTTTTGAATGAGAACAAGTGAGAACGGCAAGTTGTCCACCAAAACTCTTTTGACAGTTAGTCAAAGTTGTTATGGTTGCCAAATTGGTTGGTAAATTGTTTTCTGATTCCGAGATCATGAGATGTGAGTTAGCAGTACACCACACTGAAGAGATTCAAAAAGATCGAAACCCCGTCTGTGGCTCTGCTCTCACTATTTATCAAAATCTGAGTACTGCCTAGAAATTTTTATTTTAATCATTTGAAATACTTTCAAAATTATTTGAAATTTTAATTTTAATCATTTGAAATACTTTCAAAATTATTTGAAATTTTAATTTTAATCATTTGAAATACTTTCAAAATTATTTGAAATTTTAATTTTGAACATTTTCAAAACCTCTTAAAATTTTAATTCGTTTTCATTTTAAGCGTTTTGAAAAGCATTTTGATTTTGTATTTTAAGAATTCTCAGAAGCATTTTGTATTTTAAACATTTTGAAAAACATTTTTCATTTTGTATTTGATGTTAAATATATTCAAAAGCATTTTGCATTTTGTATTTGATGTTAAATATATTCAAAAGCATTTTGCATTTTGTATTCTGAAACCAACCATCTTGGCCAGCTATGCAAATCATTGCACTATATTTATGATGGGACCTGAACGGTGTCCTTTACGGAATAACACCAGAGCTGATAGGAAGAATAATATCGACGTTGAAGATCAGTTTGAGTGAAAGTGAGCGGAAAATGTACATAACGTAATGTAAACTAATGCCTGGGTATATTCATGTGTTTCCCTGTATCCTCAGTCGGATTCTCATGCGAATGCTACGCAGAAAATTTAATCCATCTTATAGTCTTTGACTGATGTAGGATAGAATTGCAGCACCCGTGGGTTTCCATGGGTTTTAAACTGGTTGTACGGGATTCTGTGGGTTCTGAAATTATTCCAGGGTCCACAGAAATTATTCTGTGGACCCTGATGTAATCCTGTGGGAAACTGTGGGATTCTCAAGTACCTGCAGGATCCCACTCAATATTTTTACGCTGGATGTAACTACGTTGTACGATGACTAGAAAGAAGTTGTGTGGTGAAGGCTGTACAAAAGTTACGAGTTCCGACTGTAAATAAAAAATATATACATACCTGCCTACTTTCATTAGAGAATTGATGACTGGATGCAATTTTAGATCTTAAAGGAAAGGATTGACTTATCGAGCGTACAACGTTGTTTGTATACCAGTTTTCCATATACCGAGGTGTTACAAGTTGAAGTATCACTCAAAATGTGTAATGTTTATTTGACTGTAGAGGAGTGTATAATCCGAGGTAAATACATCACTATGTATGTACCATGTACCAAATTTTTGACAGATTATATTGGTGGTTTCATATGTTCACCAAGTTGGTTTGTGTCAGTTCAGTATGGATTGAAAAGTTGGTAGGCCCATTATTTCGATGCTACTACTTATGCTTGCCGAGTAAAGCTGGTGTTAGGTTGATTCTTATTTCGGAAAGGTCAGTCTAGTACAAGGTTTTTAGTTTAAGTTCCTAAGTCGAATGTCAGTAACTGCAGTGCAATTATCGTCTTGATATTAAACTATGAATAATATTATTGCGATTCAGACAATATATTATTTCTTAGCTCCATGCATTTATACGACGCCATATTACTAATTATTGTTAGTGAATGATACTAGATTTTTTTTTTATTTCGTTACTCGCATCAATTACTCAAATGTCTGTGCACACGGAAAGAATAAACAGTAATCACGTTTTAGACTGGAATTAATTTTACTGTACAATGCGTATTAATGTATAAGATATTTTGTATGCCTCTTTATGCACATTTCTGTAACCATGCTTAATAGATTATTAGTGTGTAAAACCAATATATGGAAGTCAACCTTGACATAAATTGTATTTAGCACAATAAATAAGAGGCTCCAGAGGATCCGTGAACATGCGTGACTGACGTCTTTTATTGGGTGGCATTTTTCATTCACCATTAAAAATGCATAGGTAGGTATGTATAAAAGAGTTACAATACTGACAAGATCTGGCATCAATGTTTTAAAATCCGTTTAAATTTAAGTATGTTGACCAAGACGGTTCGAATGATATGTCACTGGCTAGGGTTGTTATTTAAAACTTGTTTCTGACTTTCAACTTTTTACCTCTACCCGTCAGACATATATCGTGTACATTTTCACGAAAGGGAGACCAGGACAGTTCGAATATGTCACTTGAGATTGTCGTAAAAAAAAATTTCGAAACTTCGGGTCAACTTTAGACTTCTTTTTCTCCTCCAGTTTTCTTAAATTCGAACAAATGAAAAAACTTATGGAGATATCGATCTGCTCAGTAATCGAAAAAAAAAGAATCTTTGAAAACGGACATCGAGTTCCAGAGATATAGGAGATATGAGGGCACATCAACAAACCATAATGTGCCCCCGAGGGGTTGAGACTGAAACCTTCGGATAGGTGTCTGTTTATATTTGACCCTGTACCACATACTTGAATTTCAGCGGATTTTAAAACATTAATACCAGATCGATACCTTCTGTTTTTTATTGTAACTCAAAAGCATTCTATGAAATGTGTACGGAGAATACCGGTGGTTTGTATTCACCTTGTGCAGTTTTAAATGCACTACATCATCTATTTAACATATTTTTATTCATATTTCCTGATCGATTGTTTCTTCTATCTTCTTCCTCGTCGGAGGTACAATTGGTGACTCCACCTACGCCTCGAACAGATGTTGCACGCATCAATTCTTGATCAGGGCCAGGACGATTTTCATACAGAAACGAATTCAATGTTTCTTCATATATCCTAGCTTCTGGGAATTCCACCTTATCAATTAAATATTTAATTGTCAGTTAAATATATATAGATTTTCATTGCTATCGCTGAGTGATTGTAGTTTTTGTTAGTCTCACCAGGCATGAGGTAACTTACTTTTGTATGTTTTCTATCCGTAGCATAGACAATAGACGTACAGCAGACTTCAGCAAATTTTTTAGCATTTCCATAAAACCGCCAACAACATATTTCAGATGGACCGATTGCATCTTTAATGAAATGAATTCTTCCGTTAAATCGTAATGCCAGTCGATCAAACATTTCTAAGTTCTTCAGCAAATTTTCATCGGAGGTGCTATAAATCATCGACTTATATTTAGTATATAACTACTTTACACCCAAGATAAAGTAAAATATTAGAGTTATCATTTAATACAACAGCCATATTCCTTAAGGCAGCAATTATTGCAGGTAGTTAATTTAACACATGCAAGAAGAAATTTTTTGCTATATAGTTGAGATTTAGTAGAAAGAATTCAATACAAAGTATAGCTTTAATTTGTTGATATTGATATTCGACTTTTACAACTTTCCAGTCTTTGTCAATCTACGTAGCAATTTACAATGGAACCTATTCACGGAGTTATAAATAAAAAGACGACTTTACTTTAACTTTTGATTGTACTTAGAAATAATTCAGAAATTAGTATTTGGAAAATTCAAATTGAACTTGCGTCATGTTGGCATAATTTCACCCAATTAGCTTGAACTGATTTATTAATGTAATAATAATTTTGTGAAAACTTGTCAGCTTTTGATCTTTGAGTAGAGTATAAGTTTTTGTAATTATATATAGTAGAGTATATTGTAAGTATAAGACACACATACAATATAAAGCTGCATACATCAGAGAGTAAGAATAAAATTGATTAGTCTGTTCAAAAGATAACCCATTATAAGTAACTACGTAAATGCGTATTATCAAAAACTGACGGATTTAATCATTTGATGATATACTATTAAATAGACTGTAAAACAATAACTTATTTATCTGAAACATTATCTAAGTTATTTGAATTCTATTTTGTATGTTATTTTGGCAGCCAAAATTCCTCCTGGACGGCTGGTGAATTAAAGAATATTTCTCAAATTATATTAAAATACCTTGTGTACGAGTACTTATTATTATGACGATTTATTAAAAGTTCTACAACAGGCTTCGTAGCATTGGCAATAAACTGCTTTCTTTCTTCTTCGGATGTTATGAAGGGTACTTGACATATTGGATTCAAAACAGAATTACGACTCTCCAGTCCCTTGTCACATAAGTTGCTTAAACCAGTAATGCAGTAAAATTTAGCTTCTGCTAAAACTTCTTCAATCTCTTGAGTACTGGATGGCAATCCCACACTTCCATCTCTAAGATAATTCAGGACTAACCCAAAATGTTTACCACATCGGTCTATCAAAATCCAACCTGAAAGGTTAGAATGTACATTGTTTGCATCTGGGCGTGAAAAATATTTATGAAGTAAAACAAATTACGTGTACTACTTACATTAAGGCATAAAAGGCATTGTACGACTTTCATGCCCCTTAATATGAAAACAAAACGGTAAGTCGAGCAACTAGCACTCCCTCTTAAGTAAAATTTTAAACTGTCAAAGTAGGCATTAAAAAAGTTTCACAAAATAGTACTCCCCTGGCAACAGTTGTTTTAGCAAGTAGCATATTACACTGGCCATGATGCTGAAGGAAAATCAACGATTTTTTTTGAGGCCGTGACGTTATGTACTTATATTCAATCTAATTTGTATGAGAAAAGTGTGTAGGTTAGAAAACGGTTCACATGCAATGCATATGAAATCAAAGTACTGTCCATACCATAAAAATGAGATCCCTTGTAAAGATCATAGCAGATTAAATATGTCTGTTGTTTTTGGGTCAGTACAATATTATTACAAAAATAATACAATTTAATAAATATATTTTCGGAGATTTTATTATTCAATTTAAACGAAGATACTCCGGTTTGGGCGAGACATGAATTCTTAGAATAAATTTTGCAGAATAAAAATAAGTCTTTGCTTACTAATCCGAGGTTTGATAATTACTTACTGAGCACCAACAAATGCAATTTTTTGTTGTGTCGTTTTGTAAAATATGAAATAAAGATTTTGGTTGCTAAATTTTCACTATCATGAAGTTTTAATGTAGGTGTATGTAGTGTATGTATATGACAACGAAGTTTTCTTAGAATTAAAAAAAATATGTAGTAAGTATATAAACTCATCAAAATTTAGAAATTTAACCAACCTTCAGAGTCAGTAAGTACTTCCATTCGTCCAGAGAACATTGCTTGAAGCATAGTGTCAGGAATTTTTGTGAGGGTACCAATAGTAGTATAGTAAAGTGATCCTCCTACATTCAGCTTTACATATTGAGAGGGGTTGCCTTTAATTACAGTTCGCTGATCACCCGACATAGTTGTCTAAAAAATAAACAGTATATTCAATATTCATAAAATCAATCACATTCACCCCAAAGTGATTCTGAGCAAGAAACAGTAATTGACTGTGACTTTATTGCAACACAAAGCAATATAGGATTTGAACTTCTAAATTTCAGGGTATCAGTATTAATATAAAAGAAAAAACTGGTCGGGTGAAAAATGGTTGTCAACACAGACAACGCCTACTGTGTCCTAATGGATATTTTAGTATTAAAGTAGATCATTGAGATAGGATATTTTGCACTCATTAAATTTATATTTCAAATTCAATTTTTAAAACCATCGGGATATTAAATATTGTTCCCCTACAATGAAACTAACTAATCGAAAGTACTAATCGAAACTGTAATCCCTTTGCTGTCACATTATAGTATATCCGTTGAAATTCTAAATACCATCTCGATTAACATATATTTTGATCTCGTCGTGCAAATCTCTAAATATCAGTCACAATTTACAGCAACCCTTAAAACCCTATGCTGGATACGATCATGGCTTATATTTTGATACGGATTACGAATTGGCGACAGCTGATCTAGGTAAACGGATTTCTGCTACATTATAAGAAGTTATATGCAATATCCGTGTTTGATTACTGCTTCCTTACTTGCAGCTGTTACCTAACTAGAGAGTCGAGTAAATTGACAAGAAAATCGAAGTATTCTAAATACGCAAAGAGTTATAATTTTTGGGATAGGAATGGAGTTGACCATCGATGTTTCAAAATTGACATAAATTTTAGTATGTTGTACAGAGTGAAAAATAAGCCGATACGTATCCGAGGGTTTTGACCTTAACCGTCCAGGAGTGACGTCGGGGCACATTAAGGTGTCCTCCTATCGGCGCATTTATCTTGGGAACCAGATTCCGGTTGCCTAAAGATTCTTTCTTTATCTGATTGATCAGATCGAGATCTGGGGAGGTATTTTTCATTTTGTCGGATTTGTAAAAACTGACCCAGAAAAAAATGTCCAAAGTTGATCCAAATTTTCGAGAGAAAAATTTTCATGGCAATCTCATCATTTGAACCGTCCTGGTCTCCTGTGGCCGAAAACGTGGATTATATGTCCGCCGTGCAGAGGCCAAAGGTTAATATGATAATAAGATATGTGTCGGTCTATTTTCCTCCATGTACAACATACTTTTTAACCCCATTCTGAAACATCGATGGCCAACACCATTCACCATTCCTATCCCAAAAATTGTAACTCTAAAGAACTGAAAGGAAAGTCCGACAATAATGAGTTATTTGTGCTTTCGAGAATCCATAAAGACGATAGAAAGGGCTAAGTTATGTTCAGGTAAATTAGTTCGCAGTGTAGTCTGGTTCAAACCGTGCTCTGAATTCCATAAAACATTTTTTTAAATTAGAGGAGCATTCCATGAGGTCAATAAAAAAAGAGAACCTAGCAGTACCAGTTCATACGACGAAGTAGTGAAATGTGTATAGACTTAGTGTCCATTGAGTTGTAACTGATCAGCTTTTAATCAGAACATGAAGTCAATTGAATACAGCTAATACAATGCAATAGAAACAGCAAAAAATAATTTGGTGTGGGAATACACCAAGTTCACTTATTAGTACAATTTGACCAAGGAATAACTTTGGTATCCGGCACCCACTCTGATTTTGTTCAAATTTATAATTAGTTGAATCCTCCAACTCCGGAGTCAATAGAAATGTAATTTCAATAAATTAGTTGGCAGGACAGACACCCCCAACCATACCTAACCTAACGAAAAATAACCTAGTCTAACCAAAAATAACCTAACCTATTTCAGACGAAGCAATATTAGAAAAATTTATAAATAAATCTCGGTTTTTGAAATTTAAAACATTCATAACTTTGTTTGTACACTTTTGCGCTAAAAAATTCCTTCATATTCGTGATTAGTGACCTCACATTAGTTGTTAGTATACAGTACAAGTTTGAGGTAGATCAAACGAGGTATGAACATCAACTTTTCCAAATTTAAAAAATTCATAACATTTTTTGTATACATTTCCGGTCCAAAATTTCTTTATATTCGTGATTAGCGACCTCATATTAGTCTAGGAAAAAAGTTTGAACAAAATCAGAGTAGGTGCCGGATACCAAAGTTTTACCTTACTTTAGGCATGTAAGCCTTTTTTGAGGAATAGTACATAAATTATTCCACAACTTGTAAGAATTAGGCTGATTTTAGTAAAAAAAAAAAAAAGAAAAAGTAAACTCGTATTGCGACGATATTATCACCACATTCTTGATATGGCCGATATAATTTTTAAATTCACATATTATTCTGTTCTCTAGCTTGTAACTCAACTCGTAATACTTAATATTTTATACGCTTATACATTTCAATTGAGATTCTTCAACTGCATTTTCTCTCTTTACTCGTAGTTTCCCAACTAAAATTTACACCGTTTTAAGTAAAAAAAAGTTTAAACTCAATTTATGAATTTTCTTATAGAATTTTTGCAATCTTCTCCAGTGATATATTTCCCCAATTTCTCAAATAATTTCATCACCCACCATAATTGATAATTTCATATTTAGAAAGCAGGAGTATGCACTAATTACAAAACTGGGGTGAACAATAATTCTTGAGACGATCAAACAACTATTATTTTGTATCTTACTAGTGACCACAACATATATACGACGACCAATTGTAATGGTCAGCTCTAGTTCATTACATTTAGATTTAATCTTTGATCTTGTATCTATTGGGTGGTTAGATTAATAAGGCTGCCATATTTCACCCGGCCACTGTCATCCTTGAGTCAGTTGGTCACCCTGAAATGCAGCCTGGTACTGGGTAATCAACTCAAGACCAATCACCAGTTGTGTGATCGTGATGTGTCATCTCACGTCACCACACATGTTATGGTGACAGTAGTACGCAGGTATGATCAAATAAATCGACGGTAAAAAAAAAGTGACCCGTGACCAGGCCGCTATCAAGTCATCAAATGAGGTATAGAAAGACTGTGAAATGTTAAAAATAGATTCTAAAATCACTACCGAGGGGTCAATGATGGTAGCAAGTAACAAACTATAAAACACAAAACAAAGAATGACTACAGCCAACGGCAACTGCTTATTCAATTAGTATCAATTGTTCGTCCTTCAAACATTTCGATTTAACATGAATCTATTGCACCGTGACCTGCTTGAACCTTGCTATGAACCAACACTGATAAATACTTAATAGCACAATTCAGAAAACCTGTCGAAAACTTCCACAATTAATTTATTCTGTGTGAAACTGCCAAAATCCTTCAGCGGGAACAAATGGTTTGCTACACTGCAGTGCAGGCGCCGAGTTTAGCTTGTCAGTCAAATATATCATCATGTCGATTAAATTCAAATTGTCGATGTATCATCTGTTATTTAAAATACAATTGTAATGTTTTACAATTTATTTTAGTTTGAATTTAAAGTGTACTATCAACTATGGACACACAATAATGTACATCTATTAGGTTCTGTAGGTTGTAAAAGTTATGTATAGTTGCAGACATAGAGAACAGTGGTTGATCTAGAAAAATCATGAAGCTCCTCATATATAGGAGGTTCTTTAAGAAAATTCGGGCAGACTTTTTCATGGTGAAATTATTCCATATTATTGCGACTGAATTTCAGTAAGAATATTTCACTACAAAATAAATAAATTTTCCCCTTTTATATGTAAGTAAATAAACTCCACTTTCATGTAGTTTTATTTTTTGAAAAGAAGCTGTCTTGGAAATATTTTTTTTTTTATTTAAAATTCAAAATATTATTTTATCATTTTATTAACTGAACTGAGCGAAAGCCATAATACTGTGCAATAGGGTG
>JAAXYV010000731.1:0-11195 GCA_036851875.1 Novacerus sp. FZ-2019
TCATTTTAAAATATTTGTGTTACGTATGCTGTGTTATTTGGCAATCACATATGTGTGACAGCGACCATTATTTGATCAATAAAAGTGGTTTTTTCTCTCTGTCATTGACTGAATTGAAACAAAACTATCCTTCTCAAACCAGTCTCCATCACCACTTCCACTGTTCCACTAGTACCTATACTTACCTAAATTTTTACCTACATTACTTACTTAAGAAACGAACATTTTTATACCATATTCAAAATCCAGAACGTTGTACGTCGTGGTATGTTTTGTATTTCAGTCCCGTTGCACGTTTAATATAATACTACTACAAGAGAATAATAATAAAGGGATAGGATAGATAAGTTATAGGTAAATATTTCACACGATTGCATATTATTGCATATAACATCTACTTTATTCGTTATCATAGATGAGGATGAGACAATCGTGAACTATACTTGTTTACAATAATGCAGAAGGATACCGATTATGCTTTTGAGTTTTGAAGTCAATTTCGTCTAAAACGGTAGCTTGAAAAATCCTTTTATAATTGATGTCATAGAAATACACAAAACGTCTGGTTTAAAAATATTGAACAAATACGTAACTCAATTTGTTGCTGATTATTCATTATCATGACCTAGAATATGGTCAGAAATAGCAATGATAGAAAATTAATTTTATTAAGTCATAGTTTTTTAGTTCAATGTTCTTTTCAGCCCAGTACGTTCTTTTTTAGTTCAACATGTTCACATATTATTTTGAAGCCCCATTTTACATCGCTTGAGCTCTCACTCTGTGTCTAATTTTTCTTATTTGTCCGTCTAATAATTCTGGGATTTCTTGGCTACCATCGTAAAGAACTTTAAAATCTTCTTTAAGCTGCGGTCTCCGGTCCAAATAATCCAGGAAATACTAAAAATATAAAAGTATAAATGAATTATGATTTTGATTTGAACTGATTGCAGTAATATAACTTCCATATAAAGTTCCCTATGCGTACTTGGTAATACTCTTTGCCTTCTTCAGCAAAAGAAATTGCATCCGGATGCAGAGGGTGATCATGAGATATACTTCCAAGTATGCGACCAATGGACAGTGTAGTTCCCAACAATGTCTTTTCAAAATCGGGAGTAAAATTTTTCTTTGTATCTTTACTGTAATTAAGAATTGTTCACCCCATCCATATCAGATATTAAAATTATATTGGCATCGCAAATCCCAATTGAACAGAGCCATGGATTAAGGGCGGTCTTGGAAAACTTACATATCAAATTCAAAGTTTATTAGATTTCTTCTGTGAGCTCCAACTGCATTCGTCAGCCACTTCACCAATTTTTTGTCCTTCGGTCTCAATGATTCTCCCCTCTCTTTAATTTCAGCAACCTACCATTCAAAATGTTTTTTAAATATCAGAAATGGACGAATGCACAATATTTTATTCATATATAAAATAATAAGAATTTACCTTCAGTTTGTAAATTTTTTCATAAACTTCAGCAAGATCTCGTAACAGGTAATGAAATACATCCGAGTACGCTTTAGGACTAAGTGCACCTAACAGTTCTTCTATGATTGTAACTCGTCGACGCTGCATTTTTATTTGTCTAGTGTAGAGTAAAATAAACTTGTAAATCGTTATAAAGCAGTCCTACGTAATTGCATATAGTGTATCTAACCTTTCCATGGAAGGCTCAAAAAATGAAAGATGCTTGAAGGCATTGCTGTAGTCTGTCATGACGTCAATATAGTCTCCAGCAAATTCGTCGATGATGTAATATTCTTTGGCAATATTAATCCATCGTTGTAGGGGAAGGAAAACTGCTCTAGCTTCATCGAAATCACGAACGAATCGACCTCTCATCTGCTCTCATCAGGTAATTAATTAAATTAAGCAGAAAATTGAATTATCCCAATTTACTTTGTAATATAATATAAATAATAGTCAATCATCATAACATACTTCGTTCTCTTCCACTTCACTGAAATCCAAAGACGGAAATTGTAGAGATTTGATCAACAGAAGAGTATCAAATTCATCTTGAGGGTCACTTATTTCCAAACTCAATTTTTCGTCTTGTGTTAGAGTAATCTTGTCGTTATACTTGGGAGGTTTACGAGTTTGCTCCTCCAGGTCTTTTAACCTATCACTTGAAGCTTCCAGTAATTCAACGCCTAATTTCGCCCATGTTCTTCCCAAATCAGCCCAATTCTGTTTAAAATGGTCAGTTGATTTCTCTTCTGCTGGCGCTTTGCTAAGAACTGCTGTTGCAGCAACAAGAATATTTCGAGCTGTTTCAAATGCGTGCATATTTATAATGACAACAGAAGCCATTCTAGCTGTATCAGCTCCCCATGTTATATTATTAAAATCTCCTTTTTCCAGTTGTCTTCGTAGTACCATATGCAAATACAGCACTGCTTTCTCTTTATCACCTTTAATTCTGTAAGCCTGAATTCAAAATAGAATAGATTTATAATACAGAACTTCGATTCGTTCGGGAGCTGGAAATTATCATACAATAATGAACCTGTCCAAGATAAAAAAGAACGTAAGTAAACATGTCCTTCGAAGATTCAGAATTCAGTGAATCCAGCATAGCCAACATTGATCCCGACGGGATAATAGGCACCAAGTTATCCTGTGTTTCATTCGTGTGGTAAAATTGCTCCGCCCTTTTTAAAAGTGCCAAGGCCTTGTCTTGGTTGTCTCTTTCTGAACACAAAATAGCATATCGAGTAAGTTCGTAAATCAGCATGTATCTGCATCTCAGGACACCCGCACTGAATTCTTGATATACTGAACTTCCGTCATTAGTGATAGAATCAGAGTTTCCAAACTCAATTGCTTCCTCAATAATAGAAACGCAACTGATAAAGAAGAAATTCATTATAACATATCTCTTCATCTCATTGTGCACGACCACAAAAAATAACCCAATAAATAAACATAACTCAAACTCAACTGTACATGATCCTTTTCTGCTGAGGAAAGTTCTTCACAGGCTTCATGCCATTTCGCTAATGAGGAGTAGATGTGAATTAGTGCAAATTTTATCCAAAAATTCTGTACAGGATTATTAGAGATGCTAATGCTATTAAGCCTTGAGTATTCTTTCACTTCACTAAGTAGGACAGTTATACTTTCGTTAGCAGCATAAATATTCTTGAAAGGCTCTTTTTCACTGCTAGGTTCTGCCACCAATGCTGCAGCAGTTTTCAACTTTTTAGTCCACTCCGAGATTTTCGCTTGTGTATCAATTAGTTCAATTCCGAAACCAGGGCTACCAATTACCGTACCATTGTGGTCCGTCACATCAAGTTCGGAATCTGCCATATCTGATGCGTCAGTAGTGCCGGTAAATTCGTTTGTCTTCTTTCGGTTTGTTTTATTTCTGCTAATTCATGTTAATTCTGAATCTGAAATTATTAGACATGAGGTATTTCAGCGTTAACAATTTGATACATTTACTTCATGCCGAAACCAAAGTCAAATTATACATAGGCGACAGGAAAATAACATTCCATACTACGTAGGTAACTAAAAATCGCAATTTATGAACACAGTATATGTTACTATGACACTTTAACTAAAATTAATATGACTGAAGTAAATAATATGCTTTACCTTTTATTCTTTTTAAGGATTTATCAGTTCAGACCTCAATTCCGCATCAGAAATTGTAGAATTTAAATTAAATGACACTTTTACAGCTCAGCACGTGTTATAAAGTTTCAAGCTGATTAATCTTTCAGTACGAATAACTTACCACTTGTCAGCGTTCAGTCTCAAGTTGAGTGAGACTCTCAACTCCGCTCAGTCTAACTGAACTCTGCCTCTGATTCAGCTTTATTTTATTCTGGCCATGGCTTAGCTCATTTGGCTTAAGTAAGGATTAAAGGATTACGCTGTACGTAGCAATACTAAAACACAGAGCGACTATTCATAAAGTTCGTACACTTGGGTTGGGTGTACAAAAGGCTGAACGGTACTGGCAAATAGAATCTACTCTTCGGATGTGTTGCTTATGAATGATCCTCAGTTCAGAGGTTTGAGTGCTGTTCTACGCGTCTTCACTCCTTTCAACTTTATCTCATTCTTCCTCTTCGTTTACACACTCAAATTCTTTACAAATTTTGACTCAGCAGCCATTTCTCGACTCTACTTCAACGTGTAAAATCGCTTTCAACGGTGCATCAAGTTTACACATTTACACCAAATCAAAGTAAGTTAAGTCCTCCGAATAAGTCCTTGACAAAACTATATACGTGCTCAAATCTATTGGCGGAAACTAGTTGCTAAGTTTCAGCTATAGCTGAGCAAAAGCAATGATGAGTACATTCGACATTCAAATACACGGAAAGACACCAAGGTATGCCTCATTTATGATTTTATGCTTTACTTTTATACTATTGAATGTACAAATATATCACGAATTTTAATTTTGAATCATTGTCATTTAGAACAGAATTTTGAACACAACAATAAATGTATAAATCATTGTGTAGGATTTATTTCGATCTATGTTATACTTTTATTGATGTTTAAAGTGTTAACTGAGTTTTAGCTGATACGAAAACTTTTTCACACGTGGTTGACAGTACCTTTACCACGGCATTCCGTTTACGTGGGACAACAATGGTTTTTTTTAATTGGTAGTTTATCAAATATGAAAGTGCACTTTATTACATATATTTTGCAGGGTTCGGGGGTCAACTTGGACCGACGAAGAAGTACATAAACTGTTCCATGTATGGAGTCAGCCAAGTATATTTAATGGATTCTTAAATGAAAAGTAACGTAATATTTGTGTCATTGCATATTGAGTATCAGCTATCTGTTTCCTCTACTAATTTAAACAATTAAATATATTTAATATAGGAGAAAACGTGAGATATTCGTACAACTGTCAACTGAATTGACTAAACTTGGAGTTAATCGCAGCTGGGAAGAATGTCGAGCAAAAATAAAAAATTTGAAAGGCGACTACAAAAAAGCTCGGGAGCATGTAAACCCACAAAGTTTCAAGTACTACACATTAATGGAAAAAATTTTAAGTACCACTCCAGCCGGTCAAGTCGAAAAAACTATTTCAGTTTCTACAAGTAGCCGCAGTCAATGTCAACAGTCCCAAGCTATGCAAATAGAATTTGGTTGGTAATTACTGTAACAGTACATTCATATTTCTTTTTCAATAATTCTGTTTAATAACCGTAATTTTGAATTTCAGAAATAATGCCCGCTAACGAAATAGACTTCCAAAGCATAAAAGGAGAGCTTCCTATTCAGATATCACAATCTGGCAGTATCATAATTCCCGACTACTCTAGTGATGTAGAAGATGTTGAAGTTGAAGAAACTGAAGTACTCACTCATGAAGTTACTGTAAATGAGCCTATAGAAGTTGAGGCTGAGACACAACGTCAAGAAAATACAGAAGATATTACACCACAAGAAACGGACAATCCCTTGGAAGGACCTGATGGTACTCCTTTGATTGTCATCACTTCCACAGAAACAACTCATGCACATGGCGCAGAAGTAATAGTAGAAAATCCATGTGAATCTACTTCAAAGAGGTTCCCTTACAGGGAAAGTTACACCAATGCTGGAAAGAAAAATAGAAAATCATCTTCGAATGAGATCTGTCACAAACGGCGGAAACTCCATAGTATCAGTGAAAAAATGGCAGAAACCGTTGATCGAATATTAACTCAGACAACGAATT
Source organism: Novacerus sp. FZ-2019 (assembly GCA_036851875.1). NCBI lineage: Eukaryota > Metazoa > Arthropoda > Collembola > Entomobryomorpha > Tomoceridae > Novacerus > Novacerus sp. FZ-2019. The sequence continues at coordinate 5,715 of JAAXYV010000731.1, forward strand.
CTCTGATTGAGGAAATAAAAGCATCAGAGGAACGTTACATGCAATGGGAAGAGAAAAAGAGATTGGAGGATCAAAAGAGAGAAGAAAAACTGCTGCAAACTCTAGTAGATGCAATTAGAAAAAAGCCAACTGGAGAGAAAAACGAATCCAAAATGCATGCAGGTGAAGAAGGAGGTAGTATATATACTGTTTGTTTAATCTTCACGCCACCAAGCTTGTCACAAATGTGACTATGCGTCAGCAGGTATTCCAATAGTAATATCGGCTGGGCTGTGTTTTTGAGCGACCGAGTATTTCAGTATTTCTTGAAACCCTTACTGGGGACAAACCTACCAAATATCAGAACAATCCGTAAAGATTTCAATTTTATAAAAAATTAAGTTAAAAAAACGTTTAAAAGAGGGCATAAATGATCAAATATTGAGATTGGTAAACAATACGAATAAACCGGGAGATTCGCTAGCAGTCTCCGTAGCTGTAGAACAGCGTTTAAGGCGGCTTTCACTTTCCTGTCACAAATGTGACTGGCTTGGTGCAATACGTTTGTGAATGCAATCAGTGGCGTATAGGTGACTAGGTGGCAGCCTATGATAAAATGTATAGGTACTTACCTAATCAATTCACATGTAATGTAGATCGAGAGAATCGAGAACGTCAAAGAATACTTGAAATGATAAATTCTGCTGATGATCCCTGTGCAATGACCTTTGACTTGATGGCTACGAGACTAACAAATATGCTGAACGATCAACAAAAGGATACAGAGCAAGTTCTTCTGCAATGGGAAACAAAAATGCAAAGGCAAGAAATGAAGCATACTGAAAACTTATTCAACATGATTATCAACTCGGTGCGAAGTCATGATACAGAAGAGTATTCATAGTACCAATTCGTAGAGATGAAAAATACTTCTGATAGTTAACAATTTAACAATGCACTGCTTCCTTGATTGATGTGAGAGCATTTACAATAAAAGTACAAGAGTGATTGTCAAGTGACAAGTCACTATACAGTTATTTTTCTTTTAATTGCTTGTATTTCTTGTCTGATATTTATCGCAGTCGTCATTCATAACTATTCAAGTAATAATTTATACTAACAGGTAGAGTGTTCTACCTATTATGTCTCTCTTGACGGATACCTTACTAATACAAAGAACAGTAATCACGAGGGCTCATTTCTTGTATGTATTACTATATTTCATCAGAATACTGGAATTTTTGTTCTCGGGGTTTTGATAAGGTCATCATCCAAAGTTAGCAAAACCTGTAGAAATTTTACAGGTCATGAAATATTTTTCACTGCATTTGAAATGCATGTACTACTATAAAGTTTTTACCATGAATGAAAAGAACATTGCTGCTGCAGACAAGAAGTGCCAGATATCGTGAGTATCGTAAAATCGAAGAAGGAGACACTCTTTATTAAAAGTTCTAGACTCTGCAGGTGATAATTGCCAAGAGGTTGATCGTTGAAGAAATAAATACATAGAGAGACCCCAAAATACGACCGACATTATGATATAGATGAAAGCAGGATACAAAATTCTTTCTCGATGAGTGAGCTGTAGTAAAATAAACATGTAAACAGTAAACCCGTTGATTTACGTAAACTTGTAAGATTATCTCACCTTCATGACAATGTAGAAAAGAGTATACAATAGAAGGTTTGACATAAATATGAGCAGCAAGTGTGATGCAAAATCATGAGACATCATGTAAATGCCATACGCGGCGATGGCCCAGTTGGCACTATTGGCTATAATGAGTAAAATCATTCGATCCACATACAGCGGCCGAAGACACTGCAGTGGACTTGCTAAACAATCATTCTTCCATAACAAATAGATCCGTTTGAATACTCCGACGTCTGAAATACAAATTAGTTAAAAGTCATAAACTCAGCCCCCGAGAAGGAAAATATAAGATACTCAAGAAATGTCAATATCAATACTTAGTCTCCAGCGCCCTAAATAGTATATCTGAACTGAAAGAAACAGGCAGGTTCCCACATGAAGTGTAGTAAAAATTATCCAGAAATACAGACTTCCTGCCAAAACCCCCAAAACTCCAAGAAGAACCACAACCGCCAAACACCCGAATGCCATATATCTAAGCACAAGAAAAAATAACCAATCCATACAATAAAGACCAGCTTATAGTTTTGATTTGAAAATGCATTATATACTTACGCACTAGCGTTGATGTCCGGATGTCGAGTTTGGTAGATTTTCAGCATGCATAGTATAGCATTCACATACATAAAGCAAGTATCTGTTGTAAAATACATCAAGGTGATTAAATATCCGCAAAATTGAAGAGTTGTTCACAATTTGAGGCAGGTTTTACTTACCAAATTGAAAATTTGAATGGTTAGGGCAAACATGGTAACAAGCACTCAAAATACCTTCCATTATCAAAGCAAACCCCATGGCATAAAACAGGCCGAAGTGACAAGGTATTCCAAAATTCTAAAAAGTATAATTTACGTTAACATTAAAATGCTCAATTCACAAACGGCCTTCTAACTGTAAGTAATACCAGTTCCATAGAGCAATTTTGAGATGCTAATGTATGGTGCATTTTCTCTTTTCTGAGTACTAGTAGAAGAAATAGAAATCCAAGTAGTAGGTAACCGATATTGGAGTACACGTGATTAAAATCACTAAGTACCCAGAGAGGATGAGAGCATAAGTAATTATAATAGCAGAGATCTTCATTCCCAGTAGTATGAAGAACCTACAATTTGAAGTATTTGTCGAATAAATTAATAATTTATTACATATGAATTACTACGTATCAGTACTATAATAATATTTTCCTACTTTTTGGTACGTAAAAACAAGTTGAACTACCGGTAAGGCATAAAACACTGCCACTGTTAGAAGTGTCCACAGATACAATTGCGATTTTTTAGCTAAAACACGAGGATTCTTCCTCGCCAATGCAGCTACACAAAGTATTGTAGTTGTTCTATAATAGTGATATCAATTATTTAGTTGTTACAAATACTTGCACTGAGAGAAAAAGAATACATAGTAATAGATTTTTTCTTATTTTAAACCTCCAGACGGATTTAGTGTAATGACAATAAGTCGTAGGCACTAATCAAATTATTCTAAAAATAGTTTAGAATAAAAATTCCCTGATTTAGAAGTTTACTTTAAACTCACAATCATTTCGAGATCGAATCGGAAGGACTTTAAATTTTTTTAACTCCTTTCCATACACAATGTAGAACTAATAGAATTAATACTACGCAGGAAAATATAACTGGTATGCATACCTAAATACATCTTTGTCCCGATTGGCATCCTCCAACATATCAATGTCCGTCTCGTCCAGCGAAGAGTCGGAATCCACCAACCATTGGGAAGTAGAAACAGTATTGTCTAAATCTGGATTTTGTATGCCTCTATTCCTTATATTTCTTTGCGACAATGTAGGACCTTGCTGTTCGTGTACAATTGGACATGTCTCACTTTCTTCGGATTCTTGCTCTTGGCCTGTCGGAGACTGAGATTGGTCGGGAAAACTATCCCCCGTATTTGAATCTTCAATAGGAAATTCATAGGGTGTGCTCCTATGACCAAGAAAAATAATTAGCTGTTGCAAATATGTAAACAACTGGTTTGTGTTTGAAAATTCTCTCCATACCTGCAAAAGTAGGCACATGATACAATGAATGAGAAAACGTAAAACGAACAGAAAATTCCAACTGTCCCAAAAATTGCTGCTAAGTATTCATAATCTGTGATCTTTTCATGAATAACGAAGCTAACTTGTTTAGTTCGAATAAGACTTGTCGGCGAGTTATACTGGTCAGTATCAGTTCTACGGCATTGTGAATCATCTGAGTGAACGACAAATACGACATAAAAACCATACGGAAAGTCTTCTTTCTAAAAAATAAATTGATTGTGTCAATTATGTTAATTTATCTGCATCCGCACGGATTTTTCGTTGCCTTGCAATTTACCCGAAGAGTCATTCCTGCCTTAGTTGTCATTGTCTGCCAATATCCTTCAAACTGTACATTATTCTCTTGATCTAACACTGGACACTGTGAATAAATATTCCAACAGGTTTCAATGCATTGACTGTAAATATTATATTACATTAAATATGATTTAATGAGTTCCTTACTGATGCTTTCTGAACAGAAACTGTCATGCAGTTAGTGTCATTAGACGTAACTTCTAGAAGAACAAATCTAGAGTTGGAAGGTGGAAAAATAAACTGATAAAAACGTGGTGAAGGCGGCGAAACTTCTATAATGGATTCTTGATCCAACCTACAAATATTTAAACAAGAATTTTGAACTTTGTCGTTAGCTGAGTGACCAAACCATGTTTTTCAAGCGTAATAACAGTAACAAGTAAACGTACGCCACAACAAAGTTGTACTCCACTGAGACAGAAATATTGAAGAAAACGTTCTTAGGGTTTGAAGTTGATACACTAACAAAAATCGTTTTTTCGCCTTGATTATTTGTTATCGGAGCGGTATCACGTGCATCACTGCAGAGAGTTCGACTACCCTCATGATAAGTTTTGCTGCAAATAAGTTATACTCAAATTTCAATTTCTATTAAATGTAACTATATTATTAATTATTACCCATGCATGTGTATTGCAATTCTAACTATTGTAATCAAAGCATTTGTTTACTTGCTATCATATTTAGAGCGAATGGGTAATTGCCACGATAATACACCCTTTTGCTGACGGACGACAAACATCATCGGATAATCCGGATCCGCATTTTCATCACACATTACGTGAACTCGAATATCTGCATTCTTTCGAAATAAAAATATTGTTGATTTATTAGTGTCGAATTCTTGATTATAATCACTACTGCCAATGTGACGATGAATTACTTACATATTGTTTTGAGATAATGGAATTATCAAAAGTGAACTGGTAAACATATTCAACAGTGTCATTGACATATCTTGTATCAGTTTCATTAACATGCCCGATTAACACAATAGTATGTATTCGCGCATGTCGCTGTAATATGTTACTAACGTTATCGCTTCTTTCCAAAGGTACAGAACTGCTACAGCTGACAAATGAAACCCATAAGCCGAACAAGATGATACCGAACACCTCCAGTACCTCCAGTGAGATCAATGTAACTTTATTCATCTTTGATCCTTCATTATTTAATCATCGTAATCGGACGTATAACTCATGTCATCGTCCCAGTGCAGTCAGTTTTAGCTGATAGCTGTTGTAAGAACTTACAACTTTGTAAGTTCTGTTTGTAGACTATAATTTGGCAAAATAATTCACAATTACCACAATTAGACCAGTTCGTAAACTACTGCAGACAAGGTATAATGACGCAAGCAAATAGTTTACCAAACTGAATATAAACTCAGTCTTAAATATTTTGTCTCAAGTTTTTGAGCTATAGTTGAAGGTTGCAATAAGTCATTTCCGACTGCCTATACACTTAAACTTCACCATACGTA